>JAJEJO010002555.1:67255-92716 GCA_020662805.1 Glaucomys volans
GGGGGAAAGGGGAGGGGAAGGAAGAGGGGGAGGGAGAGGGGCAGGGAGAGGGAATGGGACAGTGTCCACCCACTCTCTGGAGAGGAGGGGATCCAGAGCTGGTGCCCATGGGAGTGAGGGAGTCCTGCCCCTTTATAGATTTCAGATTTCCTTTCTTCTCAGGTCTACCTGACCAAAAGGCAGGAAGAGAGCCACGGAGGGTGGTGCTTGTGTTGGAAAGTGCGATCCTTCCCTGCCCTGAGGCTGTTAGCAACCAGGTGATGGGAAGTGTTATCTATCCATTTCCTTTTCTTTGTTAATCCACTACTTGTTCTTTACTCCAGGTTCATTGACCTGGAAATTCAGTCAAACACAAAAAATCCGTTGGAACCAGGCCAGGGAAGTTTTTGTGAAAAGAAGTTCGTAGTGTTATGATCAGCGAACTCGTATTCAACACTGTGGTGTGTGCGGTTACAATAACCTTAAGCGGCAGGCGCTCCTTTTAGTCTCCTTTTGCAAATGAGGAATCCAAGACAGCACATCTCACAGCTGGTAGCGGGTGTAGCTCAGATTCTAACCCAGGCTGTTCAGCCCCAGTGTCTGTGTCCTGAGGCTTTTATTATAATAGAAACAAGGACAGCAGCTTCCACATGCTGCCCAGGCACTGGGCTGGGTCCTTCGTGAGCACTGGCTCACAGATTCCTCAGAACCACACTGTCAGCCTGGCTCTTACACTTGAGGAACTGGAAGCTATGAGAATTTAAAGAACTTGATTGCAAGTTCTGCCATGGCCCGTAAGTGGCAGAAGCAGGAGTCAAAGCCATTGCGTTACCACTGGGTTATCTTTTGAGACAACCTCCTCCAGCCTGGTTCTATGGGACAAGTCTACAACTGTGTTCTAGTAGGAACACCCTCTCTTAGACTTCCTGGTCCTCACCCAAGGCAGACAGCATTAACCTTAACTCTCGGAGTGCAGGCTTGACGCACTCAAGCCTGCTTTATCACTCTTGAACTTCCTTCAACCTTTCCATGTCAAGATGTACATGACTTTGTATTGTTCATATATGATGACAGCCGAAGGGAGACCCATTGGTACTGTTGAAGAACTCACTTTCTTTCTACAAGGCTCAATTTGATAACTTTGTTTGTTACAAGATTATTTAGAGGCGGCATCATGGAAGAGTGGAAAAGTTTAGAATTCAAACTCGGTGTAAGCCGGTTATGCCACTGTAGAAAGTGATTTCACCTCTTCACCATAGCAACACCCGGGCATGCCCTAACCCCAGGCTACTAGAAGGATCAAATGTGATGTTGTAGGATTTATGCATGGATAAGCACTTACTGCATGGAAAGGACTGTGTGTAAAGAAACCATCTAAAAGCCATTTGCCTTTAGTATTGTGTTTTGTTTCATGACATCCTTTTTTTTTTTTTTTTTAATATACTGGGGATTGAATTTAGGGGCCCTCACGTTCATGACATCCACTTTTTATTTCAAGCACTTTTTAATCCAGAATTCTTCATAGTTCAATCTTGAACTATGAAGTTCAGAATAAATCACAGATCATGAGAACAAGGGCAGATCAATATGCTTCAACTTTCTTTGGGAGAAACTGACCACAAAGGCTGCAGCTGAAGTTCTTTTAAATTGGGTCAATTGTTCCTATAGAAACAAGAAAGGGAAGCTCAGAAGATTTATTTATTATTATTTTTTTTTACTATTTCATCATTTCCAGTTAATCTTTCTCTTCCCTGAAACACACCCACCTCCTACATTCTTGCCAGAGGGAGCTACCCATCTCAGGTTTAAAAGGGAAGAGGTTTTATTTATTTATTTCAGCTTTCAAATTTTAATTAAATTTAAGAGGACATGGTCTTGATTTCAAACCAAAGGTAGCTGAATTCCCCAGCTTAGCTCAGGTACGTGTTCCCAGTTCCTTTTGGGATCATCTGACTTTTAGTTTGATTTTTTTAAAAGGTGGGATTGGCTCTATGGCATCTGAGAACCTGTATGACTCATTCTGACTCAGACCTGAGCTCTAGGGTTTATAGCCTGACAATACCTGTACTGTCAGCAATGAAAGGAGCTGGAAAGTGGAACGGAGCCAGAGAAAACAAGGAAGGAAAGAGAAAGGGCATCTCCCAACAGGAGGGATCTTCTACTCAAACGGGATCAAGAACTATTCTAAAAGCAAGGAAGCCTGCCTGGAGCCAGGACTTAGCACAGGACTCCCCATCCCACCCACCAACACATAGCCCCCAACCCATGACTTCCCACCTCCAAGTGATCTCTAGCATTCTTCTTCTACAGGGAGTCTCAGCCTCCAGGTCCAGTATCAAATGCTGCCTCCTGACCGCACCTCTCCAGATCACCTTCCACAGCCTCTCCCTGGGAAAGCTCTCACCTTTGCTTTGATACTTCATCTCTATGGCCCTGGACACTTCCCATGTGTCCTCTCCAGACTAAAAGAAGTTTCCATCGCTGCAGTGGCAAACTCTATGAAGGCTCTCAGCACAGTGCCTTACATACAGCAAGCACTTTGTTGTGAGTGTTGAGATGAAGTAAATCAATCACTCAGAACTACTGACAGAATTCTGATTTTTTTTTTTTTTTCAAACAAGCTAAAGACGGGCTGGGGTTGTGCTCAGTGGCAAAGCGCTTGCCTAGCATGTGTGAGGCACTGGGTTCAATTCTCAGCACCACATAAAGAAATAAAATAAAGGCACTGTGTCCATCTACAACTAAAAAAAAATTTAAAAAAAAAAACCACAAGCTAAAGATTCATAGTTCTAAGGAGGCTAAGAACAGGAAACAGCTATTTTTTAAACCAGAGACATTGTATTCTGGACCTAATTACACTATTTATTTACTACTATTATTTAGGTTTTATCATCTGAGGTTGTTACAAATTGGGGGACTGATGGACCTAGAAATCAGAACAACAAAACATCCCAGTTGAACATCATCCAAAGTTCTAAAAGTTATCCAAGAATCATAGAATCTGAAGAAAAAGGAAGGGGTTTCCTGAGTAAGAGGAGGAAGTGAAAAAGGAAAAGATGGAAGTGAAAGTCTGAGCTGAAGCCAGGGGAAGGCAAAGATGTGGGGGAAAATAGAAAGTTTATGCTGGCAGAAATCTAAAGGCCACAACCAAAGGAAGTAGGCTCCATGTGTAACAGGGTCCGCTTTATGCTCTGAATGCAGCCCTTTCTGCTCAGACACTGCAACTTATTTTTACAATGGACATGTTTCTTTCTCTTCCCCTCCTCCTTTATCTCTCCCCCTTCCTAATCTCAGGGGAAACAGGATTACCTTTCTTCCCCATCCTAGGCAGAGTTATCTGTCCCTAAGTACACATCCACCACAGGAACAAAACCATCCAGACTTTGGGGATGGCACCAGAAGCTCTCAGAAATGACTGTCTCCCAAAGTAACAAGTGAATTACAACTCCAGACAGAACAGGTAGAATGTAGCTTTTGAGTCGCCTCTTTAAAAGCTCCCTGTTCCTGCTCATGGGCAGAATCACAGCCTTTGGGACAGGAGTCCCCTGTGTTTCTCCATTGCTAGCAAAGCAATAAACCTTTTTCCTTTTTTTCAAAAACGTTTCCTCACTATTGGATTAGCATCAGGGACAAGGACCAAGTTTTCAGCAACTCATGTCCTGCCAGCCCTGCAGGACTTCCCCCTGCACTGGGCACCCAACTGATGCCCCAGGGCTGCTTTGGGGTGGTGGGAGTCCCATGCCCTAAGAGGTCCTATGTGTTCAGAGGTTGAGAGACAGTGCAATACTTAGAGTTCATTAATTCAGCTGAAGCATTTGGTAAGCTTTATGGTCAACATCCCACAATTCCTATTCTGGGTAATTTCTGAAAAAGGGGTCAGGCCAGGTGGATAGAGCTTGTGATTTATGGGAATTCGGAATCATCATGCTCCCTGATGTACTTTGCTGCAATTCTTTACAGTCCCCATTTTTCGGCCCTTAAAAGGCAAGGCCAGGCTGTGATCATCGGATGCAACAATGTTGGCAGCAGTGAGGAGACTCAAGTGGAATGTCCCACGACTGAGAAAATAGGGGCAAGAAAAGAAAATCTGGGAATAATTGGAGTGCTTTAGGGGATAGATCATTGCTGACAAGAAAGAAACGGCCAGCTCCTGAGGCGACGAAACTAAATGGAAACTAAAAAACTAAAACTATTAAGTTTTATGAGCATATAAAAAGAGTCAAAGAAAGTGGCGTGATTGTAGACACCACGTGTGCAATGGGAGGCAGCCTGAGGCCTTTCCTGGACTGACATCTGTGGAGAGCTTTAGTGCAAGCAGATCCCTTTGAGTTTTTGGCTATTGATATTTATCATTAATTATTAGAAATGTTTCTCTGGTTCTCATATTACCTCCAAAGCCCAAGTGGACTTCATCGTCCTCCGTTGGACTATGGCACGGACAGAAACCAGGGGAGCTGGATCTCCACCTGAGTGGCTGAGCTGCTGGGAGCAAGGTACAGCGGGGGACGGCCCTCTAGGGCAAGAGGGCGGGTACCTGGCTCTGGCTTGACCCTACAACCCGACAGTTAAGTGAGCTTGGGGTCGCTGAGCATTTGGGGGACTGCAGTTCAGCTGGGAAACTATCCTTCCAAATTTTCCCCCACGCAACCTGATGGAAAATTCAGGCCTCGCAGGTCTGGCGTGGCAGGGATGGTGTCCACACTTACTGGGCAAAGTCAGGTGAAAGGCCAGCGGCTCCCGTTCAGCAGGCCCCCACCCACCCTCCAGGGCCCATCTGACCCGAGAGGGCGGGCGAGGCGAGCATCTTGCTAATGGACAAAGCAGAGGCTCCCGCCGGCTGCGCGAAGGTTCAGCAGGTCGACGTCTCTGTTGTCGATGGCGTCGCCGAGGTTGCTCGGACACAGCCAATCACGGCGAGGCTCGTGATCCGGCCCCGCCCACGGGGCGTGCCCCGAGCGGAGGAGTTGGCGGGTCGAGGGACAGTTCCCGGGAAAGGTGAGAGAGTGGACGGTCACGACCGCCAAGGAACCCTCCTCACGCAAAGGGCGTGCAAAGGGGACAGAGCGGATGGCATTGTCCCCTCTGCCTACTCTCACCGGAAAAATTAGCAGTGGCGAATATTAATGAATTAAGTTAACGAGCAAATGTGCAGAGAGCCCGGGGAAGGAACCAGGCTGCGAGCAGACCGTGAGGCTTTTCAGCGTGCGGAGCACTTGCCCCGGCGTCGTTTCGTTGGATTTTCACCCTAACACTGTGAAGGGTATCCTCTTCATGGCACAGCTGGGGGAAAGAAACTTAAAATAGGGTCAGTTAGTCACAGATGTTCAGCCACGAGACAGAAGGAACAGGGAGCTGCCACTTTGCAAATCTCCAGTGTTAAAATAGCAACATTACAATGTTGCAATGTTAATTCGGGTTGCAGTTACAAAAAAAGGTTAGATATTAATATTAGATCTATTAGATATTAATATTCCTGTAGGCAGCCGGGCCCGGCGGCACATGCCTGTAATCCCAGCGTCTCCGAAGGCTGAGGCAGAAGGATCGCAAGTACAAAGCCAGCCTCGCAATTTAGCGAGACCCTGTCTCTAAATTAAAAATTAAAAAGGGCTGGGGATGTGGCTCAGTAGGTAAGCGCACTTACTGGGCAAACTCAGGTGAAAGGCCTGAGTTCAATCCTCAGTACCAAAAACCAAAAGAAAATAAATTCCTCTATGCATTATTTCCTCCCTTCAGTTTTATTTTTAACCCTTGTTTTAGTTTTGCCTTTTCAAGGGCTCAAAATATATGCCTATAATTTTTAAGGTATGAGTACAAAAATGTGCTTATGAAAATCATCTTTAAATCCTTAATAAGAGATTCCACAGGCAAGTATTACTTTTAGTATTGGGTCTATTGAGTTGTGTTTTAGATTCTCAAACTTGAAGAAGCGCCATGATCATTTGTAGATTTAAGAGTCAACAATCTAATAAGACGTAATTGATATTAGGACTGAGTAATTCTATCCCCAACAGCAAAGTCTACTTCATCCACAGGGATTTATTTTCCCTTCATTCTTTTTTTTCATTATTTTTATTTTTTGGAACCAGGGATTGAACTCAGGGACACTCGGCCACTGAGTCACATCCCCAGCCCTATTTTGTATTTTATTTAGAGACAGGGTCTCACTGAGTTGCTTAGGGCCTCGCTAAGTTGCTGAGGCTGGCTTTGAACTCGAGATTCTCCTGACTCAGCCTCCCAAGTCGCTTGGATTACAGGCGTGCGCCACCACGCCCGGCTTCCCTTCATTCTTTTAATGTTTTTATAAAGTGTACTGAAAAGTTTGATTTCTGATCACAAATCATTGTGAAAGGGGTTGTAGCTCATCGGTAGATAGACCCCTTGTCTTGCACGCGTGAGGCATTGGGTGCAGTCCTCTGCACCACATTAAAAAAATAAGCAAATGAAATAAAGGTACTGTGTCCATTTGTAACTAAAAATACTTTTTTAAAACAGTTATAAGATTGTACACCTTTGGCCCTGCAAATGACATCTGCTGTTCATACCACCAAAAACTAAAGACAATTAAAAAAAAAAAACAACACTTTGCTAAAGAATCTGTTCGCCCAAATACTAATCCCTCAAGAGAGACTAACTGATCCCTGCTCTGAATTACAGGGACTTTACCCAGGCCACCCCTTTGATCTGGACTGCCACAGCCTGAGAAACAGCTTCTCCGGTCCTTCAGGGAGGACTTCCCATGGATGTTCCAGCCCCAGTAATTGCTCTCAGCCTGCCCAGCCTCAGAGGACAACCTATCAGGACCACACTCTCGGCAATCATATTCACTGCTTGTGACAGCCCTTCCCTTGTCCTTTGACCTTTGTGCTGTTTACTTTTCAGGTCCGGTGGGTTTTCTTTTCCTTTATACAAATCTATCCCTGACACTAATTAGACTCATGCCTGTGATTAGGAACTTTGATGGGGGAGGGAGAGTGAAATGGGGAAAAGCAATTTTCCTAAACCCCCCTACAAACCCTGGAACTAAAGAAAAGGGAGGTGAGCATTCAAGGGAATTGTACAGCTGTATGAGAAAGAGCCCGGGATGGAATTGAAAGGGAGGCTCTCTCTCTAAAGAGAAGGGGGAAATGAGGTACGTGGAGCAACTGTATTAGGCAACAGTTCCTAGGCACTTTTGGGGAAGGGGGTTTTGAGCATCATGTGCAGCCTTGGGAGAGGTGTGGGGTTGGGGGAAAGCAGAGTCCCAACAGACATCTGTCAATACAAATGTTTCTCAACTTACAATGGCGTTACATTCACAATAAACTCATTATCATAAGTCAAAAATATTGCAAGTCAAAAATGCATTTGGCTGGGTGTGGTGGTGCACACCTGTAATCCCAGCAACCCAGGACCCAGGAGGCCGCGGCACAAGGATCACAAGTTCAAAGCCAGCCTCAGCAATTTATAAAGGCCCGAAGAGACTTAGAGAGACCCTGTCTCAAATTAAACATAAAAAAGGGGGCACTGGGGATGTTGCTCAGTGGTTAAAAAAAAGAAAAAAGCGAAAATGTATTTAATCTTTCCAATTTACCAAACACCATAGTTGAGCTGCACAGCATACCATGGAGAGTCAGCTGATCACCCTGGTGAAGATAGGGCTGCCTAGTATCACAGCATCTCAAACCCTGGCATAGCACTAGTCCAGAAAAAGACCCAAATTCAAAAATCATGGTGTTGTTTCTACTTAATGCCTATCACTTTTGCACCTCCCTAATGTTGAAAAATCATAAATCTAACATCCTGAGTCAGAGACCACCTGTACTTGATGTTCATTATTTGAGGAGAGAATGTAGGATCCTGGCTGTCACTCTAGCCATTTCCATTTAGTCCTAGACTTAGGACTGAAAAAGAGCTTTTAGTCCTAAGTCTCCCATCCTTGAGGATCACAGTGTTCACTTCTACCAGATGGAATCAACGCTTAGAGCTAATAGCCAGAGCCTGACCTGGTGACACATGCCTGTAACCCCAGCAACTCAGGAAGCCTAGGCAGGAGGATCATGAGTTCAAGGCTAGCCTCAGCAACTTAGCAAGACCCTGTCTCAAAATAAAAAATAAAAAGGACTGGGGTGTAGCTCAGTGGTAGAGCAACTCTGAGTTGATCCCCAGAACTTGGAGGGCGGGGGCTAGAATTTACTGAATGTTAAGCAATGTTCTAAGCACTTTAAATATATTGCCTTATTTAATACTTAGAAAAGTTCCACAAGGGAGCTACCATAATAGCCCCATTTTATAGATAAAAAAAGTGAGACATAAGATTAAGTGACTTCTCCAGGGCCTCTTCACTAATAGCTTCAGAATTTGAATCCTGGCGCCTGACTTCACACTGTCTCCTATTATATGCTGTGTTAATCTATTGTTGGTTTTCCGTTTCTCCAAAAGGAATTTTGTGTCATCTCAGTCAAAAGTGTTCATTTAGAGCTGAATATTAAAGCCCCAGCAAACCCCCACTGAATGGATTTGTAACAGGACATATTTTCATTTCAAATGACATAAAGCAGGTCTATTTCCTAATTCCCCTTCCCTCCCACAGGCTTGTTAACAACTCCTGGGTCACGTGGCATTGCTCTTGAAGAAACTGGATACTTTGTAGGCCATATCCCAATAACAAATTAAAAAGATGTGAACAGCCAGGGGTGGTGGCGCATGCCTGTAATCTTAGCAGTTCAGAGGCTGAGGCAGGAGGATCTGGAGTTCAAAGTCAGCCTCAGCAAAAGCGAGGTGCTAAGCAACTCAGTGAGACCCTGTGTCTAAATAAAATACAAAATAGGGCTGGGTCGTGGCTCAGTGGTCAAGGCCCCCAGAGTTCAATCCCCAGTATCCTCACCCCCAAGCCCCCCAAAAAAGAAGTGAATAATATTTTATATAAACACCAAAAGTCCCAAATACTTGAATATTTTAAATCACTCTTCAAAACAGATACTAATACTAAAACCTGGCAAAGATCATACTCTTGGGATGAGCTTTTGAATATACAGAAATGGCATTCAAGAATGGGCTGAGTCTTACCTTGCCCTGGTCATCCTCTTCCTGTGGTTCCTGGGAGCTGCAAACACACTCTGGACAAAGGTGTGGAGCCTTAAGAGTCCTCCTTATCCTAGGTGGCTCCAGCTCAGGTGCAAGATGACCCACGCCCTGCATGGGCACAAGGCTGGGCACAGGTAGACCCTCTCTCCTTCTGTGCTCGAATCTTTGTACCAGTTTCTTCCCAAGCCTGGAGGGGAAATCTGGACTGCCCCTGCTTGTGTGAGAGCAGGAGGGAGAGGAGGGTCTGCAGAGGAAGAACAAATGACTGGAGGGAGACCCACTCTAGGACCCATAACGCATGAACTTGGCACCACCCATACCCTGGAATCTGACCCACTTACATCACGATCCCTGCTTCCTTGAAGACTGAGGAAAAGAGAGGAAACAAAGTAAAAGCACATTAGAAGACAGAACACTTCCATTGATGAATCTAAACATAAAATTACTAGGTAAAATGCCAACAGCAGGAATTCAATAGAATATTTTTCAAACAATTGCTTTTTTTTTTTTCGTCAAATTTGGGATTGAACCCAGGGGTACTTAACAACTGAGCCCACATCCCCAGTCCTTTTTATTTTTTATTTTGAGACAGGGTCTCGATCAGTTGCTTAGTTCTTTATTCCCTCACCATACAAGTGGGAACCTCAGTCACAGCACGATTGTAGTAAGGTGGTCCTTCTTTTAACTGGAACTTAATAACTGGAGGCTTATAAATCAAACACTGTAAACCTGACAAATATGAAATATTGGGAATGGTGACTGAGTTACAGTTTTTGAGCTGCCCTGTGACAGAGGCAATGCCTCTCCTGGGAACTGTTGGTGCGAAGGTGCTGTTGAAGATTGCTCAGTTGCTATGGTGATGCAAAAGGAGGTTCTGATAGTCATGAGGCTATCAGTTTTTGACCTTGAGGTTAAGACACCAGCTGCCTGGGGGTAGAAAATTATGGGTGCAAGCTGATAATCATTATTGGGCTGCTCATTCTTATGACCTTGGTTTTACTCATTTTGAAGAAACTTTCTCACAATAACCTTTTTGATGTTAAAACTTATATAATAAACATGCTGAGCTGGTTCTGGGTCATTATCTCCCTACCAGGGTTAGTGATCCACCGAACCCCAACTTTTTCTCTATTTATGTGTCTGTTTGTCTTTTCTTTATCCCCTCATCGCTCCTTGTCAGGTACCTGAATTAACGGCAGTGCAGGTCACAGCAATAAAATAATTCCTGTTGTATGTTACCTAACCAAAATACAGTAAGAATGTGGAAGAGCTAAGAACCAGAGATGCTGGGCTCAAACCCTGGAATTAAGCCCTAGCTGTGCGCCTGGGTCAAGCTCCTTATCCCTTGGGGGTTCTTGTTTGTCAGTGATTGTGTGGTGTTGAAAGGTTCAAATGTGAAAATTGGCCAAACCTCCATTCTCAAAATGACCCCATATATCTGAGCTTGAATCTGTGGGACAGGGCTTAGATGAACTCTGAGGCAAAATCCCTCATTCTGGACCCAGGGCTGTGGGGGTGAGAGCAGACTAAGCATGGAGGCTGGTAGAGCCAGAGGACCAGGAAGTGTTGGCCCGGAAACGCAGCTCTGGATAGCACAGGAGGGGCATGGAAGAAAGGGCTGCAGAGAGATCTTGCAGAGGTTCGGGGAGGAACGTGATCAGTCTGAGTGACTGATCTAAGGAGTGTCTGTCGAATTGCCTGACATAGGACAAGATAGGGAGGGAAGAGCCTGGATTTGGGGCCAAAGGTGCAATACAAACAACCAAGGATGATGCCACAGTGGGTCCTGCAGCACAGAGGAGTCAAAGTGCCACCCAAGCCCACTGCGCTGGCTGCTCCCTGGATGGCCACAGCCGGCAGCTCTGACTTTCACCATGACCAGGCATCTTTGTGCTCTTGAACCTCTCAACGTGCTGGTCTGGAGTTTAAGGAGGAAGTGAGTAGCAGGGGCCACTAGGCTTAGGAGTGAGACCCTTGAAGACATCCTCTCCCAGCCCAGCCCAGATCTGATTGGAATAACACTGGGCCTGGAAGTAGAACCTTAACCTGAGTGCATCTCTAGGAGGCCTTTTGTTTTCTGATCTGACCTCTTGGCATGCTCTTCCCTCAGTTAGGCATTCACTTGCCCCTCGCCACCTTCTTACTAAGCCCTTCCTTGACCAGGACCCTGGAGATCACAGACATCTTCTCCCTGCCCCAGCTCTCTGTCCACCTTCCCTGCTCGGCCCTTCTTCTTGGCACACTTCTCCACCTGTCTGGTACAGCATTAGCCATCTTGCTCTTGTCTGTCTCTCCACTCTTTGTCAGCTTTGTTCACTGCATATTTTCAGGACCTGGAAGGCATGTTTGTGAAAAGATGTGAGAAGCCTGAATCCGTTGCTCTCTTTTTAAAGGAGGTTTCAGCAGGTGGCCACCTCATCAGACCAACTGGTCTTGAGGACATGCTTTTAGCAGAGAATCACATGGAAAGACTGGTCTTCTTCTCAATGAGTAGAAACAGAGGGGTCAGCCATGGGGCTGCCATGGAAGCTTTAGATCAAGGACACTGATGCCCACTGGTAGGACAAGCAAACCCAGACATCCAGACTGCCTCAGACACAAGAAAGTTCGTATCTTCTTCAGATAAAGTTCAAAAAGTGACATTCCTCCAAGCAGTGATCTGAGGACCCAGACTTCTTAATGTCTTCTGACTCCACCATCTAGATCAATGACTGTGAAGGCGTTTGTCTCCATCAATCCAGCAGAAGGGAAAGAAAGCTGGAGAGTGTCAGGGGGAGGTTTTAATAGGTCAGGCCTAGAAGAGACATTTGTCCCTTTTGCTTAAACTCCATTAGCTAGGATGGAGTTCCATGGCCACACTAGCTGCCACGGCACCTGGGATATGAGTTCTAGCTGAGTGCTCAGGAAGGAGAAAGAAACGTGTGGACAGTCAGGCAGTCTCTGCCACACAAGCTCTTAACTGGCCTTCCCTCAGTGTCCTCACAGGGTTAACACAGTACCACAGAGTGACCCCTGCCCAGTCAGCTCCCAGGACTGGCAAATCAGTGATATGCAGGTCCTGTTCCAGCCAACTGGGTTATATATTTACCATATCAGATATGTTCATTTTCAAACCCATTGAAACTGGCTAGACTTTTGTTATGTGATTTAATAAAATTAGTGAAAAATAAATATTAAAAGGGAAAAAATTATATGTCTCTGAAACTTGGGATGAATGCTTGGGAAATATCATACCACGGTCTTAGTTCATCTTCTCTTACTCTAACAGAATACTTGAGAATGGGAAATTTATAAAGAAAAGAGGTTTATGTTGCTCCTAGCTCTGGGGACAGGGAAGTTAAGGGCCCCATGTTGTCATAACATGATGGAGGGCATCACACAATAGCACCATGTGTGAGAGGAGGCACAAAAGCTGGCAAAAGCTAGACTCACTTTTATAACAACCTGCTCTAATGGTAACGAATCCAGTCTCATGAGAGAAGAGTATTAATCCATTCACAGGGATTCCACTTCCATGACCGGGATGCCTCTTACTAGGCCACGCCTCCTGCTAGGCCACGCCTCCTACTAGGCCACACCTCCCAACACTGCCACAACAGGACCAAGCCTCAGCATGAGTTTTGGTGGGGACAAATGCTATTCAACCCATAGCAGTCACGAAATAACTGCTATTGCTTTAGGAGACCCAACTAAATGACTGGGGCAGCAAATGAGGAGTCATGTAAATCTAGAAGTGTTCAGATCTCAAACTATTGTGCGGGTTTCTTTAAGCTCTATTTCCACCTTATGGAGAGTGGGTGTGGAAATCATTGTTGTCTGGGTATAATTTTTTGAAAGAAAGAGAAGAAACTCTGACCAGTGAACAATTTTTCAAAGAAAAAATCTTGACCCTGAGAAAAGATGAGGAAAAAGGAAAATGATGTTCATTCAGATATAAAAGTGAACACATGTAAAAGCTTTTATTAAATGCATCAGATGAAGGAACTGGGTCCATGTCATAACCCTTCAAAGAAAAAGTCAAAAAAGAACAAATTTATAAGGAGTCATGTTGAATTGAAAGTACAAATGAACCCAGACTGACTTTTCTCCTGGGGAGAGGAAAGTCAGTCTCCAGCTGACTTAGGATAGTTTGCATGTCTATCAGTTACCCGCAAAGTATAGATTTTTAAAATAACTCCAAAAGAATCAATCTGATAAGGCAGAGGGTGCGCTATTAATAATGCATAGTTTTCCACTGAAGTACAAATTTTTTTCTGCAACCTGACATCAAATCACTGGAGAATGAATACATTCACATGAGCCAAATTAGAGAAAATCAGTAACATCTACGTGTTATTTTTTGGTAGTGGGTCCTACATTTTCAATTAACTGGTTAGCAATTATTCCCCAGTTATAAAACTTTCACAGGTCTTCTTTCACTAGGCAAAAGGAGAAAAGAAAAGGATTGATGTTTCCTAGTTTAAAAAACAAAACAAGATTTAATTCTCTTTTCCAACTGTATGAAACTGAAAAATGAGCATTAAACATGGAACCATTGGGAAACCCTAGGTAAAGCAAACCCAGGACTTCTCTGTACTATTTTTTGCAATTTCTTGTGAATCCAGAATTATTTAAGTAAAACGTTTTAAAAGCAAAAAATAAATAAATGAAAGCAAGCAAGCCAGGTGCATGGGGCATGCCTTTCATCTCAGCTACTTGGGAGGATGAGGCAGGAGGATCCCAAGTTTGAGGACAACCTTGGCAACTTAGTAAGACCCTGTCTCAAAATAAAAATTTAAAAAGACTGATGAGGATATAGCTCAGTGGTACAGTACTTGCCTGAAATGGGCCCTGGGTTCAATCCCCAATACCAGAAGGAAGGAAGGGAGGAAAAGAACATTAGACACTACCAGAAGAGACCACCAAGGACACTACCTTCTCCTTCAGCAGCAGAGGGGAGCTTGTCTGTTTGGGACAAGGAGCAAGAGATCAAAGAGGCTGTCTGCGTATTCAAGACTAGGATTAACAGTTTTTACAGGAGACAGCATTTTAAGTTACAAATTCAAAATAGCCTCAGCCAGTGGGGTGTGGAGAACTTGAATCTGGTACAAGTCCATCTTAGTAGATGGGACTCATTGCTTTTCATAGGTTTTAGTTTTCAATTTTTAGGTCTTATACTGTCCAAGGTCAGAAAAGAACTGTAGCAATAGCGTCAGTGTCAATGCCAATTTCCTGGTTTTGATAGTGCCCCACAGTTATATAAAGTGATACCCTTGGAAGCTGAGGGGAAAGGATGGGGAACTTTCAGAACTATTTTTGTAACTTCCTTCAAGTCTACAATTATTTAAAAATAAAAGTTAAAAAAGAAGAGTGGCATATGTTTCAAGGCTTATATAGATGACTTCATGAACTTTTGCTGACTGTATCTTATTCCTTTAGGCAGAACTATAACTTTTTTAGGGTCTTGGGCCCATTGTGAATTCAGATACATTCTGAGGAAAACAGTCACTTGAAAGGTACTTAAGTGTCATTTTAAGAGTATTGGAACGTCTTCTACTGGCATTCTAAGGATGATCATATAAAATTTAACAAATAGAAATGCTTTTTTTTGGAGGGGAAGTGGTATTATTGGGCAGGAAGATCACAAGTTCAAGGTCAGCCTTAACAACTTAGCAAGCCCCTGTCTCAAAAAAAAAAAAAAAAGAAAGAAAGAAAAAAAAAAAAAAAAAAAAAAAAAAAAAAGAAAAGAAAAAAAAAATTTTTGTACCTTCAAGGAAAGGAAAAGTCAAGAGGTCCTCCTTCTGCAGATAGCAGTCAAAAGCCAGTTTCCAGTGAAGAAAGGACCTGAGATTGTCTTCTTTATAAATGTATTCAGAGATTTGCAGGAGACTCCTTTCCACATGTACAAGTCTAAACCCAGCCTGGGCTTGATGGTGCAAGTCTCCTTCAAAAGGAAGGAAGGCATGGATGCCCTAGCGTCACTATGACAACCGGGCACACTGTTCCTTGTCCTCCGGGACCTCTCCATAGCTGAGCAAGGGCTTTGTCAGCACAGCAGTGATTCCCAGATATTCTTCTTGACTTGAAATGTCAAACTGCAGCTGAGTCACAAATGGAATGTCCATTAAAAAATATGCTCTATCTTCTCTCCTTCTGGCTTGTTTGTTCTTTTCCCTGGAAGCATTTTTCTTTGTTCCTACTTCAGAGATTCGCAGTTCGAAATGGAGAAAGATTTCCTTGCAGACTGAAAAAGCTACAAAGATTCTGCTACTTCATTTAGAACAATAATAAACAAGAACACAATTGTCTAGTGGCGATCATCTTCAGTTTTTATTGGTGGGAGATGGATCCTCGTGCATGCTAGGGGGTACCACTGAGCTACCCCTACCCCCAGACCTGTACCGCCACCTTTTAGACCTCTACAGCATTAGAGGTTGATCCCAGGGCCTCATGCATGCTAAACAAGCCTTCAAACATCATCTTTTAAAACACACTTGTTCTGAGAAGCAGGGAATTGTTTTGAGAAAGTAGCTTTTAATAATGGTTGAAATGGGGCCTGGCAATATAGCTCAGTAGGTAGAGTTCTTGCCTCGCGAGCACGAGGTCCTGGGTTCGATCCCAGCACCGCAAAATAATAATAATAATAATAATAATAATAATAATAATAGTAATAATAATAATGTGTGAAATGGTTTTGTGGTGTGCAGAAAGCATTTTATCTGGTGTGTTTCAGATGGTGGGGTAGCCTACAGCTTCCCAGGGTGCACAATGTACTCTTCCGTCCCAATTCAATGGGAATCAGAGGGTGTGCTTACTGAAAATCAGATGCCTTTCTTTTTTTGGGGGGGTGGAACAGATACCAGGAATTGAACTCAGGGGCCCTTGGCCACTGAGTCACATCCCCAGCCCTATTTTGTATTTTATTTAGAGGCAGGGCCTCACTGAGTTGCTTAGGGCCTCGATAACTTGCTGAGGCTGGCTTTGAACTCGAGATCCTCCTGCCTCAGCCCCACCACCATCTGTGCATCACCATGCCTGGCCAGATGCCTTTCTTCTGACCTTGTTTTTGTAGTTAAGACCCCAAGTGAAATTCTTTATATAAAACAGAACAAACAGACCCCTGGTCCACCCTCAACAGGAGGTGTAGTTCTATGTGAAAGAATGCTATCCTGTCTTCCAGAAAGCAACTTCTATCAGAAACTCAACTTGCATTTTTGTTACAGATACGTCCTTGTAATAGTTAAATTCCTCTGACTAGGTACAGTGCTCTGGGGACATGCAAAATCAAGACAAGGGCAGTCTTTTCCCTAAGAAATTTTTCACCTAAAATTATAAAGTCCTCCATAAACAAAGGCTAAATATATATCAAATGAAGGTATACGATGGCACAAAATTGTAACCAACATCCATTTCAAACACAAGATCTTGGTTAAATAAATAATGTTACATATAAATAAGCCATTGAAAAATGTCTAGCTAGGTACAGTGGCACAGGCCTGTATTCCCAGTGGCTCAGGAGGCTGAGGCAGGAGGATCTCTGGTTCAAAGCCAGCCTCAGCAACTCAGCAAGGCCCTTCGCAACTTAGTGAGACTCTGTCTCAAAATAAAAAATAAAAAGGACTGGAGATGTGGTTCAGGGGTAAAGCACCCCTGAGTTCAATCCCCGGTACAAAAAAAGAGTCTAAAAGATACAGTTAATGACTTAGAAAGGTTGATTTCCAACTCACTGCAGTAAGTGAAAGGCAAAATAAGACCCCAAGGAAATATACAGTACATGATATGTAAAAATACTAGAAGGATGTACAAATAATCACAGGTCACTCACTAGAGGTTATCTAAATGCAGCATAATGAACAATTCTCATTTTCTTACTTTTTCTTTGTGCATTTTCCAAGTTTTCTGTAATAAATACATATATTTTGTAATTTGAAAAACTGAAAACCATTTCTCCCTAAGGTGAAAGAAAACGCACCCTTAGTGTTATCTAAACATTAATAAAAATCTGACACTAATCTGTTTTTCTCTTTAAGAACATATATGTGATTGCCTGACTTTGCATAAGCTATTTCTGGAAAGAGGCTGGAGAAACTGCAGTATTGATGGCTTCCAGGGAAAGAAAAGAAATGTTTAGGGGCATAGACGATTTTTCACTAAACATTATTTTATATCTTCTGAATTAATTTAATTGAAGCTTAGAAATTAAAATTTTCCACCAGTATTAACTGCAAGTTCTCTTTATCAGCCTCAGTCAAGTCCTTGCCTTGGGGTCGCTGGCAAGCCTCTGTCTGGTGCCTGGGACCAGCATGTCCCACCATGAGGAGCACATAAGAGGATATCACATTCCCAAAGTGCCACGTCTGCTCCTCCCAGGAACATGCTGACTGAGGGTAGAGAATTGAATCTAAAATGGTCCGGGGGCTACAGCTGACAAAGCGCCCGCCAGTTACTCAATCCTGCTTGCTCTACAAGTGACCGGCTTGCCAGGCCCCTGGTGTGGAGAGAAGTGTCAGGGAAGGAAAGACATTGATTTCATGGGATAAAATACATTGACTTCAACGATCAAAACTGAGCATAGCCCTCACACCATTACCACAAATGACTAGGCCAGCTCTTCCCACATGGGAGGTTCCTCCATGAACCCCAAGATGCCCTTGATTCCACCCCAACCACAGGGCTTGCTTCTCCCCTGTGCTCTGATCAGTTTCCCTGGCCATGAAGCTTTTTCTACTACTCCACTCTCGGGCTCGCAGGCTACTCAGCACCTACGCCCTGGGCCCCGACTTTGGCAGTAATACCCTGCCTTGCGTGTTCTGTGTGCAGTCAAATGTGGGTTTGTGTCTCCAGCTAGACTCTCAGCCTCCTGAAGGAAGGACATGAACTTCACTGGACCTACTACTGAGCTCAACACAAATAGCTGCTCATGATTACCTATTTGACTAGTAATAATAATAATATAGAATTGTGCACCCACCGTCTCCAGGGATTTTACTCCCTCTGCCTCAAATTTCCCTCCCTGATGCTCCACCTGGGACTTCCTCCTCATTCATCAAAGCCCAGTACTGATGTCACTCACTTGAAAACCTTCCCCCTGGTCTCCAGAGCCCTGTATCTCCATTGCTACGATTTCACATTAAACCTGTTGCTGTGGCCGTCTCCCCAGCTCCACCTGATCTTCTCCTTCACGTGTTCAATACTTAGCTGTGTCTAATCATTTTTAAAAAGACTAACATGCTTTCAGTGCATCCAAGAATAACCAATAACAATGTTTCTCAAAGTGGGCTCCCAGCCCCAAATCCCTTCAGTTTATTTTTGGATGTCCATTAATGCACAAAGAAAAGCTTTGACATGTGTGTTTTCATTTCCATTATTGATCTTCTTTAAAAGTATTTAATTATAAGGTTGATTAGTTTGCGAATACCTGAACGATGCCCTGGTAACCGATGGGTTTTCGTTAACCACGTCCACAGGTGTTTCTTGCACATCGATGGCAGCGATTAAACACCACAAAGAATTAGAAAAGAACGGGGAGAACACCACAAACAACGCGCCAGATTCTACAAAGGAAGGGTCCAACAGCTGTCAAGGCTACCTCCGCGAGCAAAGCTCCTCAGCCACCTTAGAGGCAGACCCATGGTAGGAAACGGAGCTGGGACGTCACATGCAGCTGCAGAGAAGTCAGGACAGAGCATACCCAGACCGCAGGGGGACAGCAGCATGGCACAGGAAGTTCAGCTTGGACTGTCCTGGGCTTGGTGGCCTTTCTGTGTTTTATTTATGAATTCCTTTTGGTTTTAAAGTAGTGCATCACTACCTTTATGTTGGTGCATATTTAAGAAGTAGTATAATAAAATAGTGCGAGGCAGTAGTGACCATCTTTTCCTTTAAGAGAATCTACCTAGTCCTCAAGATGAGAGGCACTGGGAGTCTGTCTTTGAACTTATCTACTGTTCAATCGAAGGCGTTAAAAGTCAGTGGCCCTGTGGTTTCTTGCTCCTGTTCAACATGCTACAGTACTTAACAGATGTTTGTAGGAAGTTTGATGACAGAGCAAGGGCTATGCCACCGTCGTCCTCGCCCTGCATCGTGGGCCCACCTGTGACTTTCATGCTGGGGTTTTCAATGCAGCTGTGTGTTATAGTTTGGATGTGGTTTGAGTGTGTCCTCCATGGGTCCCTGTGTTGGAAACTTGGTCCCCAATGCGATGAGGTTGAGAGGTGGTGTGGAACCCTTAAGAGGGGGAGCCTCGTGGGAGGAATTTAAGTTATCAGAGGAGCTGCCCTCAGAAGGGGTTAGCCTAGTTCTTGTGGGTCCCTTCAGTTCTCAAGGGACTTATAAATGAGTGAGGCTGGCCCTCAGTGGCTTCCTGTCTCACCATGTAACCTCTTCCCTCTCCTACCCCGAGATGCCATCCATCACAAGGCATCACCAGACACAAGCTGATCTCAGCACTGTACACTTGAACCTGCAGCACTATGAGCTAAATAAATCTCTTTTCTTTATAAAGTACCCAGCCTTGGATATTTTGTTGTAATAACAGAAAACAGACTGATGCAACCTACATTCAATGTCATATCCTCCTCCTCAAAACGATCTCAGAGTCACATTATTCTTTGTATTTATTGTATTGATTAAAAAAGACTTAATTGGTGTTTGGGTCTTTAGTGATAATTATTCCAATAAATAATCTCTGGTAGGTCACCCACTGACAGGTGGGTATATCAAGCAGATTTGCCCACTCAGCCTCTGCTCTTACACATGCATCTTTTCACCAAGATCCTTAAGACATCTGCCACCTGGTACCAGCCATGGCACCAAGGCTGGTGGACCCAAAGGACAAAATCAAAGAAAAGTCAAAATGGTGATTCAGTGAAGGAGGAGGAATAACCTAAGGAACTCCAAAACAAGTCATGTTAACTACCTGCTTCAGTTCTTTTAATAAATTAATTAAATTTCTCAACATAATAGCTAAAAATACTCTTGATTTGGATATGAATCTGATGAATTTGCTCGTGTGTGGTAGTTTAGAGTATGTCTTCCTGGATCCTGCCCTGATCAGCTGTGATCAAAAGGGTATTCTTTTGCACCTACCAATTTGGGGCTCCGTATTAGACTGATTGCTATAATTCTTGACAATGTTTTTATCACCATTACATTGGTATGGAGTATGTGTCCCTGTGCTCTCTACTCAGGTCAGAATAGACTAGAAAGAAGTCTATGCTTTTTCTCAGGGTAAGAAGGAGTTTAAGGTTTCAATCTTCTCAATCTCAATTTCAGTACCACTGGAGGTGATCCAAGAAAAAGGGATCAGAGTGAATGTCTCCATAGACACGGCCTCTGTGCTCATCACTGATGTCTTAGAGAAGAAGAGTGACCTCCGAGCATTTCCCCAGGCAGGTGATCTGCCCTGCTGCTCTGTATTTGTGTCTTGCCCTCCGAAACAGCTGTGAGAGTCAAGAAAGCTTCAACTGCCATAATTTAAGCAAAGTACTGAAAATTAAAGTTATTCCAAAGCCATTTATGCTCATCATGGTTGTGTGAAAATGTGCTAAAATTAGATTCACAGAATGAGGAAAAATCCTCAGATTCAAATTTCTCCTTCAGGGTAATGTGGATTATTATGCAAGAACATGCCGACACCCACATGGTGTGACAAATGGGAGGTATGTTGCTGTAGACCAAAGGACAATGGCTGTATCAAGGAAAAACAGCTGTGAGGGTGTTTGCACTGTGTACTGAACTAGCCACTTTTTTCATAGAACTTCATTTTTGCTTGAAGGAACAAGTGATGTTGAATTTGAGAAAGACTTCAAGTAGCTGTTATAAGCATGTTGAAAAATTAGCAAAAGGAAATCATGCTTCCAAAGTAAATGAAGTCGGGCTGGAGATATAGCTCAGTGGGTAGAGTGCTTCCCTCACAAGCATAAGTCCCTGGGTTCAATCCCCAGCACCACAAATAAAAATAAAAAAATAAAACAAAGTAAATGAAGTCATAATGATAAAGTCTCGTGAAGTAGAGAATATTAATAAAGAAATAGGAACTTTTAAAATATAACCACAAAGAAATTCTGGAGTTAGAAATTACAATAACCTAAGTGACAAATTCACTGGGGAGGTTAAATAGCAGATTTACACTGGTAGAAGAAAGAATCAGCAAAATTGAAGACAGTGCTATGGTTTGGATGTTGAATGTTCTCCAAAGGACTATGTGTTAAAGGCCTAGTCCCCAGAGAGGTGGTGGAACCTTCAAGAGATGGGACCTAGTGGGAAATTTTTCGGTCACTGGGGTGTGCCCTTGGAGGGGATTGTGAAACTCTCATCTCTCTCTTTCTCTCTAATCCCTGGTTTGGGACCTTTTGTTCCTACAGGCACTCTCACCATGAGGTGCTGTACTCATCACAGGCCAAACCAATGGTACTACCCAATTTTGGATGTTGAACTTCCAAAACTGTAAGTTGTCAACCTCCAAAACTGTGAGCTAAAACTTTTCTCTTTATAAAGTTAGTTGCCTCAGGTATTTTGTTATAGTCATCAAAACTGATGAATTCAGATAGCTAGAGATCATGAAATGTGACGTACAGGGAGAGAAAAAGAGGAAAAAGAATGAACAGAACTTTAGGTAAATGTGGGACAATGTGGAGCACACCAAAATATACATGATTAGAGTATCAGGTAGGAAGAGAAAATAGCAGAGAAAGTCTGAATAAATAATTGCTGGAAATGTCCCAAAATGGATTTAAAAACAAAAATTTAGTATACAAGCTATCTAATTGCAAGAAGCTTGATAAACTACAAGAAGGATTACACTGACACAAATAAAATCCACACCCAGACAGATCATAGTAAGAATGCTGAAAGCTGAAGTCACAAAGAAAATTTTGAAAGCAGAAAATGACTCATCATATATGAAAGATCTGCAAAAAGAATTAACAGCTGACTCTTCAATGGAAAGACTGGAGGCCAGAGGAAAGTAGGTTGATATACTTGAAGTGCTAAAGGAAAGAGCTATCAGCCAAGATGCTTCTATACAACAAAATATCATTCAGAAAGTCAGGTGAAACAAAGAGATTTCCAGATAAACATGACAGATACAATGAGATAAAAAATGGGAGAAAACCTGGCTATCAGTTCCACCTTTAAGAAATTGGAAAGCAAGTTCTTTGAGCTGAATATAAATGAACTCAGATGAAAATTAAAAAACACATAAGATGTAAAACAATGAGCTTCTACAGAGACAATTGTGTGTTACAAATGCATGAAAGTGCAGTACAAACTAATAGCTGAAAGAAATTTGGGGAATCCATAGTACATTGGAAATTAAAAAAGAAGAAATCGTAAATTTAATTAGAAATCACTTTGAGATGTATAAAAACGAAAACACCAAATAGCAATCCAGACGGGATGCAGTGGCACAGGGTCTGGGTCAGGGACATTTTTATTGCTCTAAACACCTATATTCAATATAGAAGCATCTAAAATCAATAACCTAACTTTCACATTAAGACACTGAGGAAAAGAAGAACAAACTAAACACCAGAGCAAACAGGAGGAAGGAAATAGAAGCGATTAGGACAGATGTTAATGACATGGGCAATAGAAACATTGAGAAAAACAATGAAACCAGTTAGTTCTTTTAAGCAATCAACAAAATTGATGAACCTTTAATTAGCTACATTCACCAAAGGAAAACAGACTGAAATCAGGAATGAGAGAAGGGGCATTGTTATCAACTTCACAGAAATAAAAAGCATCATAAGGAAATACTAGGGAGAACCTCAGACCAACAGATGGACTGACTTAGGAGGAATGGAATAATGGCCAGAAGCACACAAACTGCTGAAACTGGTGCAGAAAGAAACAGAAGATCTGATTGGACCTACAACCATTAAAGAGTTGAAATTAATAATCAAAACCTATGAACCGGGGCTGGGGATATAGCTTAGTTGGTAGAGTGCTTGCCTTGCAAGCACAAGGTCCTCAGTTCAATCTCCAGCACAAAAAAGAAAAGAAAACAAAACAAAACAAAACTATGAACCCAAAACAGAACAAAAACCCAGCCAGGCCCAGATTGTTTCAATGGTGAATCCTAACAAACATTTCAAGAACTAACACTAATTTTTCATAAATTCTTCCAAAAAATTGATGAGGAGGGAACACTTCCCAACTCATCTATGAGACAAGGAGGACCCTGACATTTAAATCAAACAAAGATATTGCAGGAAGATAAAATTACAGACCAATGTCTCTTATGAATGTAGACACAAAACTTTTTTTAATTTTTTTTTTTTAGTTGTCAACAGATCTTTACTTTATTTAATTATATGTGGCACTGAGAATTGAACTCAGTGCCTCATACATGCCAGGCAAGCACTCTGCCACTGAGCCACAACTCCAGCCCCTAGACACAAAACTAGCAAAATACTAGTAAACTGAGCCCAGCAATGTATCACGAGCATTATATGTCACAATGGGCTTATTCTGGGGTTGCAAAGACTGGTTTAATTAATGACATTCACCTGATTAGTGAACACTTTCAACAAGTTTTTTCTTTAATTGGAAACTTGATTTTGGGAACGGAACTAGATATCTTGGTTTTCTGTGAGACAAAAGGACAGCAGAGTTTTCCTCTTTCTGGAATCAGGAAGAAGGCTGAAGGTTATTTTTCTGATATGAAGATTACATTGCATGAGTATAAATCTAGTGGGTCAATATTTGACTTTGCATTTAGTCTGGAGAAACTATTTACTGAAAGATCAGGTAGCTTTCAGGAATGCTCTCATGTATTTAAGGGCTTTATTTATTAATCTTTTGGGAGGACAGCAGATTTCAGAACTCATCTCCAGGAAAGAGCAAAAGGCTACCTTCTCAGTGGTAGAAGATTCTCTAGAACATACAGAGATTTGGAGCCAATCACAGGGAACTGGGGACTTAAGAGGAGGGGCATGGAGTGAACACGGGGTGGACATGGTGGCCCAGACAACCCAAGTGGCCAGTTGTCCTTGCCCTAACTGATTGCCCTGATCCTCCACCACCCCTTCTTTGAGGGTACAAACCAGGGAGGTAAGATGTTCAGAGCCCCAGAATGCCTCTGGTTGCTAGCTCAGTCTTATTCCAAAACAGGTGTGTGAATTGGTACCCTAATAGATGGCGACATGTCTTTGTATCCTTGAGTAAGCAAGCCTATGGTATTAATCAAGTGAGTCCTAACTTGGGAAAAGTCCTGCCCACTCCTGGGAAGTAGACGGGATGGAAGTCCAGCACTGCTGGGCACACTTGGCATGTGTCTCTGCATAAAAAGCCCTTCCTGGGGGCTGGGGGGCTTCATTAGGAAAGCAGAGACAGGATGACAAAGAACTGATGTAGATTTACCGGTGAGTTCTGTCCCCACCCTGCCTTCCCTGAACTTATGTTTGGGGCCCAGGAGAAAAGGGGACAAGGAGGAAAAGTGTAAAGAGACAATTTCACTTAGAGCATTTGTCAGGCAAGGGCAGCCTTAGCCAAGTGTAACACAAGGAGGGAGAGAGGCACCCTGCGATCCACTGAGCTCAGCCAACCTCGAGGCCAGACAATCGCACAGCTATTTTGGGTAGCTGGAGGCTTTGCCAGTTGGACGTGGGTGGGAACTATATATTTCCTTCCCCACAACCTCACGACCAGATGGTAGGCAACCATTAATGTTCATCTCAGACCAGAGTCTGCCTGGTGTACAAGCCTCATTAGCAACGAGCCTCCGAAAGTCACATAACCAGTTTTGTGACCTCAGTTGGGGTTTCCACCTTCTTTCCCTTTATTGGCCCTGAGACACACTGGAATCCCTTCCCAGGACTGCAGTAGCACAGTCCTGCAATGTGAGTGCACATGTGTGTGTGTGTGTGTGTGTGTGTGTGTGTGTGTGTGTTTTACTGGGGATTCAACCCAGGGTCTTGTGCATGCTCCTAGGCAAGTGCTCCACCACTGAGCTACGCCCCCAGCCCAGTACTGCAATGTGAAATTCCTTCTCTCAGTTCTGGAGGCTAGAAGTCTAACATTGAAGTATCAGCACAGCCAGTCTCCCTCTGAGACTCTGGAGCCCTTCCTTGCCTCTCCCTAGCTTCTGGTTGTCATCAAGAGTCCCTGGTCCCTTATAGCCCTATCACTGCAACCTCTGTCTCTATGATCACATGTCATTCCTCTCTCCATGTGTCTCTTCTCCACTCTAATAAGAACTGGTCATATTGGATTCACTTGGTTACATCTACAAGGATCATATATGTGGAGGACATTTGTGGAATATGATCTCAACTTGGTTACATTTGAAAAGAACCTACTTCTACATGAAGAAGGAGGCATCACAATAGCAGACCTTAAATTATTCTACAGAGCTATGGTAACAAAAACAGCATGGTATTGGCACCAAAATAGGCAAGAAGACCAATGGAACGGAAGACAGAGGGACAAACACGT
>JAJEJO010002555.1:92816-112879 GCA_020662805.1 Glaucomys volans
ACACACACACACACCGGAGAAAGGATAGACTCATCAACAAAGGGTGCTAGGAAAACTGGAAATTCATATAGAATGGAATCCATGTTTTATAGATATCCATAATAGAAAGAAAGTTAACCCCTCTCACCTTGCACAAAAATCACCTCTAAATGGATCAATGACCTAGGAATTAGACCAGAAACCCTGCACCTACTAGAAGAAAGTGTAGGCCCAACACTTCAACATATTGGCACAAGAACTGACTTCCTGAACAAGACCCCTAACACACAAGAAATAAAATTTAAAAATCAATAAATGAGATGGCATCAAACTAAAAAGCTTCTTTATAGCAAAAGAAACAAGAGCGTGAAGAGAGAATGAACAGAATGGGAGAAAATCTTTGTCACCTACACCTCAGATAAGGCATAATTTCCAGGATATACAAAAAACTAAAAAGCTTAACAGCAAAAAAACCCCCAAATAACTCAATAAATAAATGGGCAAAGATACTTCTCAAAAGAAGAAAAATGAATAGTCAACAAATATTTGAAAAAATGTTCAACATCGCTAGCAATTAGAGAAATGCAAAGTAAAACACACCGAAATTTCATCTCACGCCAGTCAGAATGGCAATTATTAAGAATACAAGTAACAACAAATGCTGGTGAGGAGGTGAGGAAAAGGCTCACTCATCCATTGCTGGTGGGACTGCAAATTGATGCAATCACCATAGAAAGCAGTATGGGGATTCCTCAAAAAAACTAGGAATAGAAGCATCATTTGACCAAGTTATCCCACTCCTCAGCACATATCCACAGGATTAAAAGTCAGCATCGTATAATGATGCAGCCACATCAATGTTTATATCAGCACAATTCACAATAGCCAAGCTGTAAAAGCAACCAAGATGCCCATCAACAGATGAATGGGTAAAGCAAAGGTGGTATATATACACAATGGGATATTACTCAGCTATGAAAAAGAATGATTTTATGACATTTGTCAGTACATGGAAGGATCTGCAGACTATCATGCTAAGTGAAATAAGCCAATCCCCCAAAACCAAAGGCTGAATGTTCTTGCTGATATGTGGAAGTTAAACCACAATAAAGGGAGGGGAGGGGAAGAAGAATCTCTTTGTCTAAGAGGTTAGACAAAGGGGAATGAAAGGGAGGAAGGATAGGAATAGGAAGGACAGTGGAATGAATCTAACATTATTTTCCTACAACACATATGGAAACACCTAAGTGAATCCCACCATTGTGCCCACCCACAAGAATGTGGTCTTAATTAGAATAAGATACATCCCACACATGTATAATTTTATCAAAATGGATTGTACTGTCATGTATAACTAAGAAGAAACAAACAACAACACAAAAAAACCTATTTCCCAAAAAGGTCACATTCACAGGTGGCAGGGGTTAGGACCTCAATATCTTTTTGGATGATAGTACTCATCCCACAACAAGCACCTTGCCAGAAAGGGACATTCAAAAGCCCACCTGGCAACTCCCCAAGCCAGGACCAGGTTTTTGTTAAGTCAGATGACAAAGTCCTTGTCAAGGGAAGAAAAAATGCGACCTAAGATCTTTATGGAACTAGCAAGTGATGTGCAAGCGAGTCTTCTGACTCTAAGAGAGCAGAGCTCGCAACTTGAATATCTCTAAGGAGAGACTCTACAAAAATGAAAAATGACCTCAGATGTCTTTATGATAATTAACCCTCTAGGGCAGGGTTTCTTAAACACTCTGTGTTTTGGTCTGTAGAAAGCCCATGGACCCCTTCTCCGGAAAAAAAAAAAAAAAACGATTTAAAATTAGTAAAATCAGCCGGGCATGAGGGCACACACCTGTAATCCCAGTGGCTCTGGAGGCTGAGGCAGGAGGATGGAGAGTTCAAAGCCAGCCTCAGCAACTTAATGAGACCCTGTATCAAAATTAAAAATTAAAAGGGCTGGGGATATAGCTTGGTGTAAAGTTCCCCTGGGTTCAATCCCAGTACCCACCCCCGCCACCACCACAAACACACACCAAATTAGTAAAACGAAATGCATAGTATTGCAAAGGAAACCAATTATATTGAAATACAATTCTCATGCCAGGTGCCAGGACTTACACCTGTAATTCCAGTGTCTTGGGAGGCTGAGGCAGGAGGCTTACAAATTCAAAGCCAGCCTTAGTAATTTAGTGAGGCCCTAAGCAACTCAGCGAGACCCTGTCTCTAAATAAAATATAAAAGAGTGCTGGGGATGTGACTCAGTGGTGAAGCACCCCTGGGTTTAATCCCCAGTACCAAAAAAAAAAAAAAAAAAAAGAAAAAAAAGAAGAATATAAAGAATGAATGTATTCTTAACTAGGAAGCTTCAAAGAGTGACTAATGGCTTCTGGGGAGAAAAAATTTCATTCCCTACACTGTCTATTCTGCATGATTTTAAAGTCATACACACCCTTTATGCCATTCCCTCCCTTCACAACGGAATTTTGGGAGCCCAGGGCCTCGAAGATCACAGAGGAGGCAGCAGGCCGAGGGGTCTGGCTAACGGGGAAGGAGTGGGTTCTCAGAGAAACAGCCACCTGGTCAGCAGGAAGCAGGGTAGGAATGGGCCTGGTGAATGGAGACCTGAGGGCAACCAGTAGACAGGGTCAGGACAGAGGAAATCAAAGTGCAGAACAGGACAACCCCATCCGGCAAGTGAATCCATGTGTTCGTGAGCATTCGGAAGGTATCCCTGGGCACCCTTAGAAAGTACCCGGGAACATCCCTGCATTATTTGGAAAACAGGTTATATTAGAATGTTTCAGATGAGTTCCATCTATAAGCAGCGCAAGTTCAGGCTTGAAATCAATAATCACAGTACTGCCGTCATTTCACTATCAACTAAAGGTTTGAAAACGTGAAGACAAATTTTAGAATTTATCCACTGTCCTTCAGTAATGATGCCTCAGAAAAGTGGTCTTTTTTTTTTTTTTTTTTTGAAAAAAAAAAGAACTTCCTTCCAACAGAGAGCCATTATGTAGCCTGTTTTCTAACACGTGCAACCAGTGGTGTGTGTCCGTTTAGAAATGTTAAGAATAGCCCATGGGGACAGCTGTGGCCCTCTTCTGCACACACTTGCGTGTGCCCGAGGCAGAGTTTGCAGTGACCTTGGCCTTGGTAGGGTGCTGGGGGTGGAGCAGAGACTCATGTTCAATCTCCTCTCTAAACTTCTTGCTTTTCAGCTTGTATTCCACAAGTCAAAGGCCTGCGAGAGGGAAAGCACAGCTCAGTTTCAGACACCACACTGCATTCCAGTCCTCCGGGGCTAAAGGACCCACCTTCCTGGATCACCGTTCTCAGCAGCCATGCCTTGGAAGGGGGCCTGGACTGGACACAGGCGACCTGATGCTGGTCAGGGCCCTGCTGTGGATTAGTTGTCTGACCTTGGAAAAGTCCTTTGATCTCTTGGGGTTTCAGTTTCCTCTCTCCTAAATCTCTGAAGAACTTTCCAGTTTAAAAATTATTCTATGACTGCACAAGGCTTAAAAAAAATAGTTTAATTGTGGCCCTCTGGGATTGATTTTGATGATTCTAGTCAAAATGGGACTTACACATGTAATCCTAACACTAGATGTTTCCTTATGCAAATCATTTTAGACTTTGAAACAAGTAAAACAACGAATACAATAAAATGTAATCCATAGATACCATTAAATTTTAATTCCTCTTTTTTATTAGTAAATAATATTATTGATTCAATGTGATGGATAATACCAATTTGCTGATCCTAAATTGCTGCTCAACCTGGAATAAAACTTTACAGAAGCTGGGCTCAGTGACTGACACATGCCTGTAATCCCAGCAGTTTGGGAGGCTGAGACGGAGGATCAGGAGTTCAAAGCCAGCCTCAGCAAGAGAGGCACCAAGCAAATCAGGAAGACCCTGTCTCTAAATAAAATATTTTTAAAAGGGCTGGAGATGTGTCTCAGTGACTAAGCACCCCTGGGTTCAGTCCCTACTACCCCCCCAAAAACAACAACAACAACAACAAAAAACTACAGAAAACTGCCTCTACCAAGTGCTCCCTGCAGTGACTCAGTCCTCCCATCCTTTCCTCCCTTTGAGCTACTGTGAAATTTCTTTCAAGTCATGGCATCCTTTGGCCTTTACTTTGAAATAGTGTTCTGTTCCATCTAATGTCCTCCATTGCTCCTTCTTCCTGAGCCTGCAGTTATTAAAGTGAAATTGTAAGCCACCAAACAATGTGCTCAATGGCCATATCTATATTGGGGTCATCCAAATGATCCCCCAAAATGTTCACATTAATACTTCTGTTAGGTTATCATTGAAATAAAAAGACAAGAATTTTAAAATTTCTCATAAATCTGATTCCCTGGGGATGCATGGCCCAGTGAGATCTCTCCCAGTGAGACACAGGAAGGTGAACCTGGCATAGAAACTGGTCAGAGGTCAATGGCACAGATGTCAATCACAGCACAGAAAGTTCTCACCAGGTCTCCCTGCAGCCCAGCAGGGTATAGTGGATCCAGATGAAGCTGGATCCCGATGTGAAGTTTGGCCCCTTTGAGGGAGCTTTAAAATTATGAATACAATTCCATAACATTTATTAGTTTTTCAAATTATCTTTTTGGTAATGGATAAGTTTTGGTAGTTTGTGTTTTTTGAGGAATAGGTCCATTTCATCTAAGTTTAAAATTAATTAGAATACTGTTGTTTGAGGTATTCTCTTATCCTTTTATTATTTATTTATTTATTTATTTATTTATTTATTTATTTATTTATTTATTTTGGTACTGGGGATTGAACCCAGGGGCACTCGACCAATGAGCCACATCCCCAGTCCTATTTTTGTATTTTATTTAGAGGCAGGGTCTCACTTAGTTGCTTAGGGCCTCGCTAAGTTGCTGAGGCTGGCTTTGAATTCGCAGTCCTCCTGCCTCAGCCTCCCAAGTGCTGGGATTACAGGCATGTGCCACCGTGCCCAGCTCTCTTATCCTTTTAATAAGTGCAAGATCTGTAGTGGTATGCTCTGCATCATTTCTCATATTGGTGGTTTATGCATTATCTCTCTTTTTTTCTTTGTTAGTTTTGACAGAGCTTTGTAAGTTTTAGTGATCCTTGCAAAGAACCAACTTTGTTTTATTGATCTGTTTTCAATTTTATTAATTTCTGCTTGATCTATTTTATTTCCCTCCTCCTAATTGCTTAAAATTTATTTTGCTTTTCTAGATGCTTAAGATGGGTATTTAGGTTACTGATTTGAAGCATTTTGTCTTTTCTAATATTTGAATTCAATGCTACAAAACTCCCCCTCAGTGCTGTTTATCCATATCCCACAAAATTTTTAGCTGTATTTTCATTTTCATTCAATTCAATGTATTTGCATTTTTTAAGAGCTCCTATTTTCACCTATAGATTATTTGGGAGTGTCTCTGGTTTTCAAGAGTTTGGAAATTTTCCTATTATTTTATTACTAATTTCTGACTTGAATTCAATGTGGTTGAAGAACATACAACATTTTAATTCCTTTAAGTTTGTTGGGGTTTGTTTTCCAGCCAAGGATATAGTGTACTTTTGTATATGTACTAATGGACATTTGAAAAGAATGTGTATTCTGCTATTGTCATAGGGAATTTTCAATAAATGTCAATTAGATCCTCTTGGTTGATGAGGCTGTTGAATGTTCCTAATTTTTTAAACTGATTTTTCATTGTTACTCTATTAATTGTTGACAGAGATTTGAATTTTCTTTCTGTAATTGTGGTTTGTTTCTCCTTTCAGTCTTATCAGTTTTGCTTCTCCTGCTTCACAGCTCTGATGTTCGCTGTATACACATTAGGATGATTATGATTTCTTAGTGAAATACCTTTTATAATTATATGATATCACTCTCTGCCCTGGTACTTTTCATTGTTCTATAATCCATTTTATCTAATGTTATTATAACCATTCCTTCTTTTCATTGATTAGTCTTTACATAATTTATCTTTTTACATGCTATTACTTCCAACCTGCCTATTTTGTTACATTTGAAGTGAGTTTCTACAGAGAACATACACTTGGATCCCCTTTTTAAATCCAATATTCCAAGCCTCAATTTTAATGTGTATATTTAAACCATTTATATTTAATGCAATCATTGTTAGAGCTTAGGTATGACTTCTTTTAAATTAATAGTCCTTATTTTGGAAGATGCCTTAGGTGTTCAGATAACTTCAACAAAAATTACAGAGCTTCCATTTCCCATTTCCCCACCACAATCTCTCTCTCTCTCTCTCTCTCTCTCTCTCTCTCTCACTGGGCCACTGAGCTGCATCCCCAGTCCTATTTTGTATTTTATTTAGAGACAGGGTCTCACTGAGTTGCTTAGCACCTCACTGTTTCTGAGTCTGGCTTTGGACTTGTGATCCTCCTGACTCTACCTCCCAAAATGCTGGGATTACAGTCATGCACCACTGCATCCAGCAACATCTTGCTTTAAGGTAGTACATTTGTTACAATGGGCAGAAAAATCTGAAAAGATATCTTACCAAAAAATGGCAAATAAGCATATGAAAAGGTTATTGATATCATATATCACAGGGAAATTTTAAATAAAATCAATAAGATACCACTTTACACCAATCAAAATGTCTAAAATTCAAATCACTGACAATACTTTATTGTCTTTCTTCCTTCTTTTGCTCCTTTTATGCTAATATAAATGGTATTGTGTTTTAATTTAAAATTCTCCTTGTTCATTGCTAGAATATAGGAAAAAAGATTAATTTTTATATACTAATAATATATTCTGGAACCTTGATGAAAGTGCTATTAGTTACAGGTGCCATTGTTGTCATTATTGATCCTTTAGGATTTTCTACACAAAAAATCATGTCACCTGTGAACAAAGACAGTTTTAGTTCATTCTTCCCAATCCATATACTTTTTATTTAATTTTCTTGTCTTATTGCATTGGTTAAAATTTCCAGCATGATGTTGAATAAGAGTGGTAAAAATGAATATCATTACCTTGTTCTTGATCTTACAAGGAAAGCATCTAGTTTCTCACCATTAAGTCCAATGTTAGTTATGGATATTTTGTAGGTGTTCTTTATCATGTTGAGGAAGTGTCCTTCTACTGTCAGTTTGCTGACAGTTTGATTGTGAATGAGTATTGGACTTTGTCAAATTCTTTCTCTGAATCAATAGATATGATCACATGCTTTTTCTTAGGTTGTTGATACGATAGATTGCACCAATTGCTTTTCAAATGTTGAAGTAGCATTGCATACCTGTAATAAATCCACTTGGTCATTGTGTATACATTTTTTCATACATTGATATATTTGCCTTGCTAATATTTTGTTCAGGATGTTTTCATCTATTGCTGTTGATCTGAAGTTTTCTTTTCTTCTAATGTCTTTGCCTGATTTTGGTATTAGATATTTATTATTATGCCAGGCTCATAGAAAGAGTTAGGGAGTATTTCCTCCCACTTTATTTCCTCAATCAAGAGACTAGAGAATTTGTATCATTTCCTTCAGTAGAATTTACCAGTAAACATTTCTGGATCTGGGTGCTTTCTGGTTTGAACATTTATAAATTATTTGTTCAATTTCCTTAATAGTTACAGGCCTGATCTGATTATCTATTTCTCCTTGTGTGAGTTTTGGTAAATTTTGGTAGTGTTTTCAAGGTCCATTTTATCTAAGTTATCAAAAAAATTTAAGCATAGAATTGTTCATTGATCCTCTTTTATTATCTTTGGGAGAGGAGTACGGAGATTTAACCCAGAAGTGTCCTACCATTGAGCTACACTACCAGCTCTTTATTTTTATTTTAAGGCAAAATCTTACTCTATAAATGTGCAGGCAGTCCTCAAACTTGTGATCCTCCTGACTCAGCCTCCTGAGTTACTGGGATTGCAGGTGGGTGTCCTTTACTATTACATGTGGTGCTTTATTATTTTTTTAATGTCAATAAGATCAGTAATTATCACCCCTTTTAATTTCTGATATCAGTATTTGTGTTTTCTCTCTTATTTTCATGGTTAGTCTTGGTAGAGGTTTATCCATTTTATTGGTCTTTTCAAAGAACTAGTTTTTGGTTCCATTGATTTTTATTATTTCCTTTCTTCTGCTGATTTTGGATTTAATTTGTTCTCCTTAGCCTAGTTTTATTTTCTCTCTCTCTCTCTCTCTCTCTCCCTCCTGTAATGGAGACGAAACCCAGGGGCACTCAGCAACTGATCTATATCCCCAGTTCTCTTTATTTTTCATTTTGAGATAAGGTCTTGCTAAATTGCCCAAGCTGCCCTCAAACTTGTTTAATTTCTCTTGAGATATTTTCCTTAACCTATGCGTTATTTAGAAGTATATTGTTAAATTTTTCTGATTTTTTTCCCCAGTTACTTTGCTGTTACTGATTTTTTTAATTTAATTCCATTATGGTCTCAGGCCATATTTTACACCTCTGCTATTTTATGTTTGTTAAGGTGTATCTTTATGTCCCAAAATGTGATCTGTCTTGGTGAAACTTCCCAGTGAGTTTGAGAATAGCTCATATTCTGTTATGGTTCAGTGGAATGGTTTATAAATGTCAATTAGATCTGGTTGATTGGTGATGTTGTTTAGTTTACCTATGTCCTTACTGATTTTCTCCCTGCTGAGTCTGTTTCTTCTTTCAGTCGTATCATCAGTTTTGCTTCTTATGTTTTACACTCTGTTTTGTGCACATATTAGGAATGCTATGTCTTATAGAAGGAGACTAAAGTCCCCAAATAGAACAGTGGATTTGTCTGCATCTCCTTGCTCTTCTAACAGTTTTTGTGTTGTGTATCTTGATGTTCTGTTGTTAGGTACATACACATTAAGGATTGTTATGTCTTCTTGAATAATTCACCCCTTTATCATTATGCAAAACTCCTTTTTATCTGTGATAATTTTCCTCACTCTTCCTTGACATCAATGTAGGTACTCCCATGGAATGGGTTGAATTGTATATTCCAAAATAATGTGGAAGTCCTAGTCCCTTGTATCTTAGAATTCAACCTAATTTGGAAACAGGTTTTTGACAAGAAATTTATTGTAATTAAAGTTGTTTTCTCCCATCTATAAGGTGTTGCTTCTTTCTGGCTGCTTTCCAGGTTTTTGGTTTTTGGTTTTGGTTTTGGTTTTTGGTTTTTTTTCCTTCTCTTTAGTTTTCAGGCATCTGACTATGATATGTCTCAGTATGTATTTCTTTACATTAATTCCATTTGGGTTTCACTCAGCTTCTTCAAGCTGTAGGTTTATGTTTCTTGCCAAATTCAGGGGACATATCAATCATTGTATCTTCCAGTAATGTTTTAGTCCTGCCTTCTTTCTCTGATCCTTCTGAGACTCTGATGAGATTAATATTGGACCTTTTGTTATAAAATAATAAAAATTAGGTTTTTAAGTTTATTTTCTTCTGAATATGCAGCTTGGATGAGTGACAGTTGTTTTGTGTTCATGTTCACTCATTCTTTCCTCTGCATCATCTACTTTGCTATTGAGCCTGTCTATTGCATTTTTGGTTGTTATACTTTTCAATTCTAAAATTTTCATTTGGTTCTATGTATTTTTTTACTTCTGAGAAGTTAAAAATTTTCATTTGTTTCAAGCATGTCCATAATTATTCACTGAAGCATTTTTATTATAGCTGCTTTAAAATATTTGTGAGATAACCCAGATGCCTCTCATATTGATTAATGTGTTGGCATTAATGCTTTTGAGATCTGCCTGGCTCTTGATATCATGAGTGCACACCTGCACATCTTGGGCTTTGCCCTACGAGACTGGATCTTATTTAAATGTTATTTTAGTTGCCTTCTTTTGACACTGTTCTAGCCGAAGAGGGGAGGTTGCCAGCTCATTACTGCAAGGTGATAATAGAAGCGCAGGTTCCCTAATGGCCTTCTTTGACACTCAAGGATAGCGGTCTCCTCATCACTACTAGGTGCAGGTGGAAAGCCTGGCTCCCCATAGGCAGTACTTCCCTGACTAGTAAGGATAGGAGTTTGGCCTCCATCGACACCATGGGAGGTGGCCTTGTTATCACTAGGTGATGGTGAGCATCCTGACTCTCCACCAGGCCTTCTCTGACACCTCCTGGGTAGAGGGCTTGGGGCACCTCTTTACAGCCTAATCAGGGTAGAAGTTGGGCTCCCCAATCAACCTTCACTGGCACAGGTTTTTCCTTAGCATTGACCTGGAGTAGAATGGTTATTGTCTTGTCTTGAAGTTTCCTGTCTTGAGAGGCTGTCCTTTTCCTGGTCCTTAGGCTAGAAAGAGCAGGCTTTGTTGAGGTTTGGGTTTTAGTTTTTGTCTGCACCATTGGCATTTGTAGGTTTCTGGTTTCTTCTGATCTAACTAAGGGATATCTGAGAGGAAATGAAATTTAGGGAACTCATAACCAAGTCATCCCTTGACCTCTGAAGTCCATAGTCAGTCTATCTTCTCTATACTTTTCTGAGTCTTCTTATGTTTGTTTTATGAATAATGAAAAGAAACAGGCAAAGTATATCTACTCTACCCTCCAAGAAGTCCCTGGTGTATCTTTAGGACTTATTTCGAAAGTGATCATTAGATAGAGAAAAGGAATGGTGACCCTGGCCTTCCCCCACATTAAGGCCATGCTACTGGTGCACTTCTCAACCGACATCCAGTTAGGGCAGACCTGCCCTGGCCATTCAGTTCCCCAGAGGTGGACCCGAGATGGGGATCTGGATGAAAGAGAGCTCTTGGGAAGCAACTAAACAGTGGAAGAAGGAGGAGGTACGATGGAATCTAGGGAGGTACAGGGAACCATAGAGATAGTGTGATGTCCCCTGGAGTCATCCTGATAGGAGGCAAGGGTGGGGTTCTTCCTGGGAATGTGCCTACACAGCACCTCATGCTCAGAGGGCCCAGGCTTGATTTAATATTTTGCTCTCACCATCTTGAGATTCTTAATGGTTTTTTTTTAACAATGGGTCATACATTTCACCTTGCACTGGTACCAGTAAATTATGTAGCCAATCCTGAGCAAAGAGGTAGACTTCTTATAGCTCCTCCTCACAAAGGAATGGGAGGGATGTTCACTTAGCATTCGGGGTTCTTCCTGAGCTCAGGCGTACTGGGTTCAATAGCAGCCCTCCAAATTCGTGTCCACCAGAACCTTAGAATGTGTCCCTGTTTGGATGATATCAAACTAAAAAGCTTATTCCCAGCAAAGGAAATAATCAAGAACATGAAGAGAGAGCCTACAGCATGGGAGAAAATCTTTACCACCTGCACCTCAGATAGAGCATTAATCTTCAGGACATACAAAGAACTCAAAAAACAACACCAAAAAGACAAATAACCCAGTCAATAAATGGACAAAAGAACTGAACAGGCACTTCACAGAAGAAATATGAAGTCAACAAGTACATGAAAAATGTTTGACATCTCTAGCAATTAGAGAAATGTAAATTAAAACTACACTGAGATTTCATCTTACTCCAATCAGAATGGCAATTACTAAGAATATAAGTAACAATAAATGTTGGTGAGGATGTGGGGAAAAAGGTTCATTCATACATTGCTGGTGGGACTGCAAATTGGTGCAATCACTCTGGAAAGCAGTATGGAGATTCCTTAGAAAATTTGGAATGGAACCACCATTTGATCCAGTTATCTCACATCTTGGTTTATACTTAAAGGACTTAAAAATCAGCATATTATAGTGACGCAGGCACATCAATGTTTAAGGCAGCTCAATTCACAATCACCAAGCTATGGAATCAATCTAGATGCCTTTGAGAAATGAATGGATAAAGAAAATGTGATATATATACACAATGGAATATTACTCAATCATGTTATGGCATTTGCCAGTAAATAGACGATACTGGAGACTATTGTGCTAAGTGAAATAAGCCAGTCCCAAAAAACCAAAAGCCAAATGTTCTCTCTGATATGCGGATGCTAACACATAACAAGGGAGGATAGGGAGGGAAAGAATAGAAGTTCACTGGATTAGAGAAAGGGAAATGAAGGGAAGGGAGAGGGATGGAATAGGAAAGACAATAGAATGAATCAGGCCTAACTTTCCTTTGCTTATAAATGAATATACAGCCAGAGTGACTCCACACCATGTACAACCATGTACAAGAATGGGATCCTAGTTGGAAAGGATTGTACTCCATGTAGGTATAATATGCCAAAACACACTCTACTGTCATGTATATCTAAAACCATTTGAAAAAGAAAAAAAGAATGTGTTTGGAAATAGGGACTTTGCTAATGTAAAGAATTAAGATGAGGTCATGCTGGGGCAATGTGGCCCTAATACAATGACTCATGTCCTTTCCAGAGGAGAGAAAGGGCAGACAGATGGGTGCAGGTGCACAAGGGCGCACACAGGGAACGCCCGGCAGAGGCAGAGGTTGGAGAGAAGTGTGGACAAGCCATTGCCAGGGTTAACCAGCAATCCCCAAAAGCTGGGAGGGAGGCCAGGATGGGATTCTTCCTCAGAGCCTGCAAAAAGAAGGACCTCACCGGCACCTTGATTTCAGACTTTCGACCTCCTTAACTCTAAGAGTATGTATTCCTAGTGTTTCAAGCCACTTGGTTTTGGAACCTTGCCATCACCCCTAGGAAGCTAACATATGGCGCCTACTGAGCACCAGGTGCCAGGTGCTGGCATAAAGGCACACCTCGGCCAGCATGCAAAACTCAACAGAGGCTCAGAGGGACAAGAGCAGAGCCCTGCTGGGGCCAGACCTTCCAGCCTTGGCTTTTCTGTTAACCAAACCAACTTCTCACCTCTCAGAGGAGGTGCAGACTCATGACCACACCCAAGAGGGAAGGAGTAGGCAGTAGGGAAGGGAGAGCCTCCAGAGAGCCAGAGGTCTGACTCCACTTCAAAACATTTACATCCAATTTTTTTTTTTTTTAAATCAGGTAATGCTAACCAAACAAGGAAAGTCAGAGAGTCATATTCTGCTCTGAGGCCTGGAAATTTTTCTTTGGGCCAAGCAGCCACCCAGGAGCCTAGCCGACTGGTCCTGACTATCGCCTTCCAGATGTTCTGTGGGACAAAGCTTCCTACGCCCCAAAGGCAGACTAGCCTTCCTACTCCATTATGGTTTCCTCAGCACCCCCTCCCCAACTCTAACGGCTCTGAAATTCTGAGCTGACTTATTCCTTGGGTTAAGGCACTGGAGTTATTTGCCCAAATGCAAATATTAGCATAAATCAAGTAATAGTAACCAAACGAGGAAAGTCAGAAGGTCATATTCAGCTCTAGTGCCTACTAGATCTGCTAAAATGGTGGAAAATTAACTCAAGTTGCATTATCACAGAATCACACGCTTTCTCTGAAGACGATAGAGTCTTAAGGGGACCCAGAACAGGCAGTTTTAAGAAGGGGAATTGGGAGAACCCAAGCCATAGGCCACTGCCTGGGGAGTGCATCAGGGAGAATGACACTGGCCAGGCCCAAGGCAGCCACAGAGAGGCACAAGCCATGAGGAGGGAGGTTATGTAGGAAAGGAGGGAGAGGCCAGGAGCAGAGGCCCATGCCTGCAATCCCAGGGGCTCCGGAGGCTGAGGCAGGAGGATGGAGAGTCCAAATCCAGCCTCCATAACTTAGCAGGGCCCTAAGCAACTTATTGAGACCCTGACTCTAGATAAAATACTAAAAAGCTCTGGGGATGTGGCTCAGTGATTAAGCACCTACTCAGTTCACTCCCTGGTACAAAAAGAAAAAAAATGAAAGAAAAAGAAAGAAAGAAAAGAAAAAGAAATCTAAAGAAAGAAAAGAGAAGGAGGGAGAGACCTGGAAGATGAACATCACTGAATCAAAATATTGCAGAGGCCATTACTGAGGACAGAAATGACCTAGGAAGCATGGGTACAAATAATTTATCTCTCAAATTTAGGTACTAAGCTTGATGCCGGACACCCCAAAATAACAAAGCCCTGAATTTAAATATACAGTTGGCCCTTCATATCCTTAGGTTCCTCCTCCTCAGCTTTACCCAACAGTGGATCAGAAATATTCAGAAATATTGCGCTGGGGATGTGGCTCCGTGATAGAGTGCTTGACTAGGCACATAAGACCTTGGGTTTGAGCCCCAACCCTGCAAAAGAAAAAGAAAAAAGAAAAAAACTGTATCTGTACTGAGCGTGTCCAGAGTTGGTTTCCTTATCGTTGTTGCCTAAACCATACAAACGATTCACATAGCGTTGACATTGTATTAGGTATCAGAAGTCATCTAGAGATGAGTTGGAGTTTGTGGGAGGAGTGTGGGGGTCACGAGCCAACAACACACCACTTTATATAAAGGACTTGAGCAAGCTCAGATCCGGGAGTCCATGAGGCCCTGGGACCACTCCCCAAGGTCACTGAGGGATGATCACAGATTTTCTTCCTATTTTACTTAACCTTCACCACATTTCTGAAAAGCAACTATTTACACATCCATTCCCTGGATGAGGAGAATTGGACTCATAAAGGTGAAGTGAGTTTTGCAAGCTTGGATTTAGTGCCCTGTGGTTATTGCCTTGAAATTCTTAATTATTTGATTTCTTTTTTTTAATGTGTGCTTTTTGAATGGAGTCAGGGGCACAACTGAGCATGCACCAAGGGCTTGGACTTAGCTCACAGGGACCCACCTCTGGCTGCCTACAAGCCACCCACCTCAGTTCCCCACTCCCTACCCCAGCCCAGCAGCCTCTACTGTCTCCACCCTGCTGGGGCCTTTCTTCCTCCTTCATAAACAAAGGGATCCACATTTAAATCTTGCACTGATCCAATAAATAGTATATATAAAAGCAAAGTTCCTGAGCCAAGAAGCCCATTAGCAACTTGGCAGATTCAACATAACCCCATGTGTTAACTTTCTGTCGCTATGACAAAATACCTGAGAAAATCAGCTTAGAAGAGGAAAAATGTATTTTGGCTCACAGTCTTAGACATTTCAGTCCGTGATCAGCCAGCTCCATGGTTTCCAGGCCTATGGTGAGGGAGAACATCCAAGTGGGGAGGATGTGCCAGAGCCAAGCTGCTCACCTCATGGAGGCCAGGAAGGAAGAACTTGGAGCCAAGGAGTAGCACCCAAGAGCCTGTGTCAGGAACCCACTGCTTTCAAGGAGGCTCCTCCTCCTAGGTTTCCACCACCTCCTAGTAGTCCATTCAGCAATAAATCCATCCCTGGATCCATCCACTGATGAGGTCAGAGCCCTCGTGATCCGATCGCTTCCCCAAAGCCACCTCTGATCATGCTACACTGGGGACAAAGTCTTCCATACATGAGCCTCTGGGGCACATTCCAGATCCAAACCATAAAACCTCAACACTGTAAAACTTTAAAGTCCTATCTTTAACATGAAAAGTAGCATCCAGGGACACTCAGACTGTCACACTCTCTCAAACCCACTCCAGCCCCATGGGTCAATCTGCAGCTCAAAACTAGGTAGACCAGCCACCAACTCCCTTGAGAGCAGGAGGGGACCACAGAGGAGTTCAGACCCTGGCACATCCTCCTAGACTGTGGTGTTCTAGGTCACCCAGGTTCACTCTGTTTTTTCCCTAAATTCCATAAGTAGAATCCTGGGGAGCTGCATAAAAAGTTAGGTTGTGCACTCAGGCCTCGAGCACAGAGGGCAGGCTCGGTGGCTCTCCACCTCCTTGCCAGCGCTTTGCACTTGACTTCTGACGGGCAGGATCGCAGCTTACCTCTGGGCCCTTGTCAGTCTTTTCAGGTGAAACCCAATTCCTGCCCAAAGTGGGGCTGGGTTTTGCTCCAGGTCTCCCATGGTCCCGTGTCGGGTGTCTCTTGCTTGCGTGTTGCAATGGGGAGACTCGGCTCTGTTCCGTCACTGCTCCCAGCACAGCTGATTGGCAGCACAGGCTCCTGAGCCTGCTCCCGGGACACTGGCAGGAGCAGAGGCCACATGCTTGAGCCCTGTCCAGCAGCAACCTGGGCAACAGAAGGGAAGCAGGTGGGACAGAGCAGGGCAACTGGGGTAAGGGGCCTCTGCCACCCTGTGACTGGCAGAGCTCAGGACACAGAGCAGCAGTTGTGCCCAAAGGACAAACACAGGCTCCCTATGCCCCCATCCACATCGGATCCACAGAAGAACCTAGAGAGCTCGACTGTGATGACTTTTCCAGAAAGAAATAAGGCATGAACGGGAAGTCGGCCTGGACTGGGGACCCTGGGGACAGTGTGTGAGGCCACACCCCACAGAGGCTGAACTTTGCAGGGGGTCCCTGGCAAACAAGCCCAGCCTACTTAAAGTAGCCAGGTGGGCACTGACTGCCATCACCTTTTGAGGGAGTGATTGGCTCAGGAGAGCTCTGACCTCATCGGTGTAATCAGGGCATGAGAGATTTTATTGGGGCGATGGAGATGTTTTACAGTTGGATTGTGATAGTGGTCACGCTGCTGTCCATTCACTAAATTCCTGAATTATATTTAAAACAGGTGGCACAAGAAGTTTTTGTGGTGTTGGTCGTGAACTCAGGACTTCTTTCATACTAGGCATGTGCTATACCTCTGAGCCAAATCCCCAGCCCTGCCCCCCAAACAAATTTTTGATGCTGGGGATTGAACCCAGGGCCATGAGCATGCTGAGTATACCAGCTACCACTTAGCTACACCCCCAACCCCAGAATAAGTGAATTTTATGGAACATAAGTTAATCCTCAATAAAGCTTGTTAAAGAAAAAACAGAAACACAAAATTTATACGTATACATATACATATATGTATATACATATACATACACGTATATTTTTTTCTCTTTTCTTTGAATTCCTGTCCATTCAGATCCGAGCTCCAGATTGCACTTATGTTCTTGCTTTTAGATCAATTTCACTTAAGCATAATTTACATATAAATTACATCTGCTGTGTTTTGACAAAAATAGACATCAGGGTAACCACTGTCACAATCATGACAGAGAGCACTTCCATTCCCCCCAGAAGGCCCCCAGCCTCTGCAGCCAGTCCTCTCCCCGACCCTGGCCCCAGGCCACCACCAATCTGCTTTTTGTCACTATAGATTCATTTTGACTCTTCCAGGATCTCATATAAACATACTCTTTTGCTCTGCATAATGGTTTTGAAACTCGCCCTGTACCCCTCCTTAAAAACAAAACACACTTCTGCTGGTGGTTTCTCCAAAGTGAGAAAGTCATTTCTAGTCCAAGAAGGAGTTTTCCAAATCAGGAAACCACTTTCCTTCATGGGTCTAAGGCTCCTGGCTGAAACTATTTTTCTTAATAATGAGTTTGGGAAAGGATCCAAACTCGTTATTCTTGATATTACTAAGTTATTAATTTCACTTTCAATTTAGAATGCATTTTTTCTATTACCCTGAGGGAGAAAGCAAGTTCTTATATGAAAGAATCAGTAAAGGCTGTGTGGGGCTTTGAAAGGTAAGCAGGATTTCTTCTCAGGGAAGAAACATTGGTAGAGAGAGAATGGCGCTGGTATAGTCATGGGAAGTGCCAGGCACACCTGCCCAGCAGCTCCCCCGAGTCATATAGAGCAAGGGACGATGGAGAGGATGCTACCAAATCACAGAAGGAAAGGAATTCCAATGGTCAATTCCTTCCGTTGAGTTTTGGCTTCCTGGGGTGGAGGGCTTTGACTGACAGGCTGTAGCATTCAAACAATCTCTATAGACAGTGGAAAGGCAGTGGGTATGTCAGAATGCTGGGGGGAAGGCTTCATGTCCAAATGAAAAAAATTGGCATTCAATTCAATCGAAAATGAAGTGCCACATGCCATAGGCTGCTATGATCCTCTACAGTTGGACTGTTTGCTATTTGTTTCTTCTGGTTCGGCTTGAAGACCAGATAGTGGGACAGGCCCGGAAGTCCTTCCATCAAACAGCATCAACTCTTGCAAAGGCTGAAATTTCAGAACAAGTTTAAGAACTGTCTTATTTTGTGTTGCTCTAACAAAATACCTTAGACAAGGCACTTTTGTGAAATAAAGGGGTTTATTTAGCTCACCATTTAAGAGGCTCAACAGGTGGGACTACTCGATCTTGGACTTTTAGCCTCTGAAAGTGTGAGCTACATTATAACATGGTGGATGACCTCACCCAGCGGGAATTCAAGCAAGAGTGGTGAGCAGCATGCGTGGACGATGAGCACGTAGGTGAGGGAGGTCAGGTGGCAAAAAAGGAACTGAAAGAGTGAGCAGAGGAAGCCAAATTCACTGAAGAACAGCCAGTCCCAAGAGAGCAAGAAAGTGGTCCAGTGAGACCTAACTCACTCCGGAGAGAAAAGCATTAATCTTAAAGGCATCGCTTCTCAATATCAGCACCCTGGGGACCAAGTCTCAACGTGAGTTTTGGTGGGGACAAACCTCACTGGAATCAAGTAGCAAAGCAAAATGCCATACACCACTGTGTCACACCATCTGTGTAATCAGACACGTACATAAGGTACGTGAGAGAGATATAATGAATTTATGTCAAATGATGCTTATCCATTGCCAGGCAGAGGAGTGTACCTTGATGTGGTCGTCGCTGCACATAATATGCATGTTTAGCCATGTGCGACAGTATCAGAGGATTGGAGTGTCACTCAATTGAGTTATTTGCATTGGTGGCGCTAGAAAAGGTTGAATTTAAACTTGAATTTAGTTCCCTAATCATGACTTAAAATGGTTCTTGAAAGAGTACAGGTGATGCAGAATTGAAACTAAAAATAATATTGTATGCAAAAGACTCTCCAAAAGCCTTCTGGTTTTAAACTGTGGTCTAAAGAGGGCAATTTCCCTTTTCTCTGAGAAATCACCCAAAAGTAAAAAGGAGACTAAGAAACAGGAACAAAACTCTATCTTCAAAGAGACATTTGTAACCCTGAACCAAAATAGATGAGGAAGGACTTGAAAAAAGTGAAGGTCAAGTCAACCCGTGGGAAGGTGACAAGAGAGGATGTGCACAGTTGGAAATGTCATCAAAGCCAGGGAGGCCTAGTTCCTCAATGTAAATGCCACACCCAAAGAGCAAAAGCAAGAATCCCTTCTTGGAACAATGGAACACATACAGGTTTGTGGATGGAGATTCCCTTGACTGGTGAAATCCGAAGTCTTGACAAATAAAAGAAGCGGAACTGCAAGCCCAGCCACCCAGGAGGCAGGAGGCAGGAGGATTGCAAGTTTGAGGCTAGCCTCAGCAACTTAGTGGGGCTCTAAGCAACTTAGTAAGACCCTGTCTCAAAAAAAAAAAAAAAAAAAAAAAAAAGAAGAAAAAGAAGAAGAAAAAAAAAAAAAAACAGCAGAACTGAATGAGAAAGGAAAGGACCCAGACAAGCTCCGTGTGTTCTGACGGTGATGCAGGACAGTGCTCCTGCCATGCTTACCACAGCTGTTTGGGGAAAAATAACGGATAAAAGGACTCACACATACAACCATCCTTAGTCTGGCAAAGAGGCTCTGATCCCTCTTCAGAATAAACCTTTAGGAAGAATTCACTACTTTTCAAAAGACTTGTCTCTTAAAAGTCACAGAATCTAAACGAAGACTCTACGGTAAAGGAAACCATGATTGTTTGGTGGCCAGGGAAGCCCTGAGAGCGACTAGTGCTGACATCCAGGCCTCTCCGTTCTGCACACACCTTCCTTCCTGCAGAACCCTCTGCCATGAGAATGAGAGAGGGCTCCTGGGGACAGAGAGCGTGTTGCACAATCTGAACACCCTCGAGTTCTGAGGAGACCACAAAGCCTCAGTCCCCATCTCCTACTTCCAAGACGAGACCAATGTCCAGGAATGGCATGAGTCTGTTCATTGTAAATGTCACCTGGGAAAGGCAGCAGGCAAGTGGCCAGTCGTCTCTTGGGCTCCTCAAAGAGTCCTTTGCAAGTCAGGTGTGGTGGTACATGCCTGTAATCTCAGCAATTTGGGAGGCTGAGGCAGGAAGATCACAAGTTCAAGGCCGGCCCCAGCTACTTAGTGAGACCATGTCTCAAAATAAAAAGTAAAAAGGGCTGGTGATGTGACTCAGAGGTAAAGTTCAATTCTCAGTATCTGCACCTCCATAAAGGGGGGTCCTATGCAGAGAATGTAATGGTCTTACAGGGCTTAGAAACAAT
>JAJEJO010002555.1:113279-289715 GCA_020662805.1 Glaucomys volans
AGCATTTCTGTGTGAGTTTATATAAGTGAGACAGAGCATGTGTGCTTCGTGGCAGATCTAAGAGATTTTGGGGAGCAGTTTTGATTCTACTTGATGATTGCCTTCTGTGCTAATTACAAAACATCACCCACTTATCAATTCTGATGCCACTGCCTAATAGGAGCTGGGCTGCAGTGAGCTTGCTTGAGAAAACTGATTCTCTACACCCATGTGCACGTGTGTGTGCACACTCATACACACACTGAGGGGAGAAAGAATGTCTGTGTATGAAGGTGCACGTCCTCACACCTAAAGAGCTGGGTACATGGCATGTTCTCGAAGCACAGACGTTCCAGGCAGAGGAACTCCTTGTGCAGAAGCGGAGGGGTGGAAAGGTCTGGGTTCGGCCATGGATTGGTGAGGAACGTTTTATGCCTCACATTTCTCTGTCTGGTGAGTGGCTATTAACTCACAATCCTGACAGTGCGAGAAACTATTCACATTTTATTCCCTGCCCCCAGGAATCAATCTAGTTTGCAGAGCTCCACTGAGCTAGGACTGCAGTTCACCAAAGAGCATCCCAGGGGTGCTCATTATGGGATCTTCTTAGAGCAGAACTCTCCAGGAGAACTTTCTGCAATGGCGGAAATGTTTTACATCTACTTGTTCAATATAATGGTTGCTGGCCACACGTGCCTCTTCAGCGCTTGCAGTGTGGCTAGTGGAACTGAGAAACAGCATTTTTAAATTTTAATTTAATTTAAAATTTTTAAATTAATTTTAATTAAGATTTAATTTCTAATTTGAACTGGAATCTTTAAATTCAAGTTTTAAAGAGGCACACGTGGCCACACATGCAGCAGCTCTTGGAGGTCATAACTGTGGTCGTCTCTCTGCAGTGGTCACTCCCCCGAGGTTCTTCCCATCTGCCATTTATTAATATTGTCGAACAATCACTAGGGGCCAAGTTCTGAATTCGATGCTGGTGGGAGTAAGTGATGACGGTGGCATGGTCCCCACCCTCCAGCCTAGAGAGACAGGACTAAACAGGCACCTGGATGGCCAGGTGAGCTCATGACTGAGGGGGCCAGGATTCTGTCAGCACATCAGAGGGCCACAGCCCTGCCTGTGGCTCAGAGTTGGCTTCTCAGGAGCACCGAGGCATTGGGCTGAGCTGGCATTACTAACTGAGGTTGGGGAAGGGCCACGTGGAGGAGGTGGTAACCCTGCAGTTGCCATGGTGACACTGAGTCCCTGGAACTCACAGCCTGCCCCTGTGCTGCTATTTCATTAAGCCACAAAACCATGGCAGGGAATTGCCGTCCAATTAATTTATTTTTATACCTCTTTTCATCCTAAAAGGAGTTGAGGAGGAGTGTAAGATGAACACAGAGCGCTATAGTATAGCAACAGTGTTGAGAGCCTAGGGGGCTCCTGGGTCGGGTTCCACCAGATTGAGGCAACATTCATGCAGAGAGAGGGTGGAGGAGTCCCTGCCTCCTATAGCATCTGGGACCCAGGGCACTTGAAATCACAACATCAGGGTCCTGGGCGGGTCTTTCCTGGGTCATGCCAGCTCAACATTTGTCCAAAAATAGAGGCAAAGTGAGGAAGACAGCACCCTGAAGCCTCCCAGTCCTACAAACACAGGGCATCACGTAACTAAGCCCTGTGACCTAGCACACATTACAGGTTGAATTTTGACTCAGATCCACCCACTCCCCCCAAAAAAAGATGTGTTGAAATTCTAATTCTTGAGACCTCAAACTGTTATCTTCCTTGGAAATAGGGTCTGGGCAGACGTGATCAAGTTAAAACGAGGTCATTAAGGTGGTCCCTAATCTTATGTAACCAGTGTTCTTTTAAAAGGGAGAGGGCTGGGTGCAGCTCAGTGGTTAGTGCTTGGCCAGCATGCATGAGGCCCTGGGTTCCATCAACAGCACCACAAAATAATAACAACAATAACAATAAAATAAATAGGAAACTTTGGACACAGAGATAGACACACACAGAGGAAGAAGGATATGAAGATGGAGGATCACAAAGGAACACTCCAGCCTGCCAATAAACGATAAGAACCTAGGAAAAACGAGGAAGGTTCCTTCCCTTACAGGCTCCGGAGACAGCATGGCCTTACCCAGATGGATGTTTTTGACTTCTAGCCTGCAGTCCCATGAGACAAAGAAAATTTCATATGTAAGATGTATATGTAAGATTATATGGATCGTGTGAATCTACATTGTGAATAAAGATATATATTCCCTGCTCTATAATTATATCAAAATGGGTTCTACTGTCATGAATAATTAAAAAGAAAAAAAATACTGATTGTGTTGGCTTTAATTCTGTCTATATAGATGTTTCTGTCTTTTGCCCAGATAATAAATGAAAAAATTTGTAGTATGAGAATAAAAAAAAAATTTCAGTTGTTCTAAGCTACCTTGTTTATGGTACTTGGTTATAACTGCCCTAAGAGACTAATGTTAAAAGGAAAATTCCTTAGACCAATTAAATTGAATAGATTATCTCAGCAATTATTGAAGAAAAAAAGAACAAAGTGAAATAAAATAATTCTTGAATCAGCGAACCCTTGGCACCAGGGCAGGCTCTGAGCACTCCCCCTAACCGTGTGATCAGACAGAACTGATGAAAACCAGAAGTGAGGTACAGGGACAAGTTAATGGGTTACAGCTTGATTGGTAATTGGCAACAGAGTTTCCTGCAGTTCCCTGAAGTTCAGCAACTGGGGTTCAATTCCATATTGGTTTGGACGTTGGGCCCAGTGCAGGAACCAAGTCCCACCAATGACCTCCTATGGGATCACTAATACACAGCCTGACCCACAGCACACTGCTGGGACAGCTGATGGACTGGGTGTTGCTTGGAAGGCTGGGGGCTCAGGTTCACAGGGGACTGTGGACCAGAGAGAACACTGTCTGGGTGAGTAGTGTCAACAGCCATGATGACTTCTAACTCTGGAAACCTCCACCATTAATTTAACTGATGGTACCACAGGGAATGGAGGCAACTGATGCACAATCTAGGGAAGACCTCCTGTGTCCTCATTAGCCCTGCTTGTTTCTGGCTGTTTCATTTGGTTTGGTTCAGTTTTTGTTTCGTTTTTTTGTTTTTTGTTTTCTGTTTTCCTTTTTTAGTTCCTAATGTCCTTGGCTAAACCACTTTCCACATAATCTGTAACACTTCAAATTTTAAAATACCAATGGCTGATTATAACTAAAGTGTATGTCCACCTCATGTCAGAATGACAATGTTACTTGTCACACCTGACAGAGTTTGAATGTGCCCCTAAGTGACTAAAGTCATCCAAAATTAAAAACTATACAAAACAAACATTAACCATTTTAAAGAGAAGGTGGACTTTAAAGCCAAATAGTCAATTTGCCTGAGTAAAGAACAAAGCTCCAGCATCCACTGCGCTAGTTTTTGTTTCTAAGATTTGGTTTAATAACAGCATTCCAAAGTGTGTTGGCCTTTGATTGTTTGCATACCTTTATGTCCTTCAGTTTCCTTATCCATAAAGTAGTAATGCCTTGTGGGGTTTGTTAGTCAGCTTTCCACTACTATAATGAATGCCTGAGATAATCAACTTATAAAGAAAAAAGGTTTGTTTTGGCTCACAGCTTTGGAGTTTCCAGTCCATGATTGGTTGGCCCCCAACTTCAGGTTGTGGGGAGGCAGCACATGGCAGACCAAAATTGCTTTTCTCAACGTCCAGTTCACCAAAGAGTGGAAGAGTAAGGGACCAGAGTTCCATGATCTTCTTCAAAGTCACATCCCCAGTGATCTGAAGACCTCCCACCAGGCCACACTTCCAAATGCTCCACCACCTCCCAACAATGCCATTCTGAGGAGCAAGTCCCATGGATCTGCAGAGGACCGTCAGATACAAATTGTATCAGGGCTATTGAGGACTTTGCAATCGACCTGAAACCATGCTGGGTGTATGGTTGATGCTCCAAGGTCTTAGGTTTAAAGCTCTTCCAGTCCCAGGCCTGGCCCTCAAAAACATGCAATCAGACTTGGGATACTGGCAAATAAGGCCACACTGGGCTTCCCTTTCCTCCTCCAAGCCCTCTTCCTTGACCTGGAAGAAAATCTTTTCTGGAAGGTTAACAAAGACAGAGACTATGAAAGCAGATACATGTGAAAGCTGGATTAACATCTTCACCCTTCAAGCTCACTCTCTAGTGCGAAGGGCTGTAGAGGAGGTGCAGAGACGGGTCGGGAGAGCAGAGATCCACATGGCTAATGGGCCAGCTGGGAGGTAGCAGCCAGAGGGAGAAGAGCAAGAGCATGGGAGACGGCTGGGGGCTAGAATTCCAAGGACTTGGTGACAACTGGCAGTCAGAACTGAACCATTGAACCGGAGGTGCTTCTCAGTGAGCAATGAGGTAGTAGATGTCCTCCTAAGGAGGAGGAGCAGGTTTGAGGAGAGGAAGATGGATTCGGTTTTATCCCACAGAGCAGAGCAGCCTAAAGCAAATTCCACCCCAGAGTTCCGAGATGTACGTGGACCCTTAGCACAAGCATCTCCTCTAAGTTCCTAACTCCATTGCACCACCAGAACCTGAGCTTCACCAGTGAGGATGATCTACTGCTCCCTGGACAGCCTGTCCCACTTCAAAGAGTTTAAATGTTAAAACATTCCTCCTAAGACCATGAAATTCCACTATAGAGATTCAAAATTAAGAAATATCAAACATGGGCAAGATTTGCACGTGAAATTTGAGACCCTGTCTCAAAATTAAAAAAAAAAAAATCCCTAGTACAAAAAAATTACTTTTTTCCCAAGTTATTTTTCAACTCACCCAGTAGAACCACACACACATACATGCATGCATACATACACACAGACACATAATGAATGAATGCAGATCTGCTACAATCCAAATCATCTCCATGAACTGTACCAGTGTCAACTTCCCAGTTTTGCTAACGTACTAGTTATGCAAGATGTTATCACTGGTGTGCATTCATGTAACTACTACCACAATCAAGACATCACCATGAAGACTCTCCCCCATTTCTTCACTTCTTTTTCCACTCCTGGCAACCAACAATCTGTTCTCCACAGCTACAATATTGTCACTCCAAGAAAGCTGTATAAACAGAATTGTATAGTATGTAACTTTTCGAGGTTGTTTTTTTCACTCAACATAGTGCCTTTGAGGTCTGTTCAAGTTTTTGTATATATCAATAGTCCATTGCTTTTTATTGCTGCATAGTATTCCATGATATGGATACACATTCATGGTTTCACTTTCCACAGTTTCATGGGCTAGAATATTAAATGGAAAATTCTAGAAACAAACTATTCGTAAATTTTAAATAACATGCCATTCTGAGTAGCATGAGGAAAATCTCACACCCTCTGTGTCATCTGTCCTACATGAGACATGAATCATTCCTTTGTCCAGTGTATCCATTGTGTATGCACTATCCACCCATTAATCACTTAATAGCTATCTCTGTTATCAGACATACAAGATTTGGTACTATCATGCTTTCAGGCATCCCTTGGGACTCTCGAACGTATCCTCTGAGGGAAAGGGCGAATTACTATACCACAATTTGTTTAACCAGTTACCTGTTGAAGGACATCTGGATTGATTCCAGTTTTGAGCTATTGTGAAAAAAAGTTGCTATGCACAGGTTTCTGTGTGAGCATAGTTTTATTTCTGTAGAATAAATGCCCAGGAGTGCAATTGCTAGGTTGTATGGAAATTGCATGTTTAGTTCTCAAGGAAACTGCCAAACTCTTTTCCAGAGAGGCCATACCATTTCTCATGCCACGAGCAAGGTATGATTGATCTGTTTTCTGCAGGTCTTCACCAGCTCTCGGTGATGTCATCGTTTTCATTTTAGCCTTTCTGATAGGTGGGTGGAGCTCTCTCACTCTGGTTTGATTGGCACTGCCACGATGGCTAGCAACATTGATCCTCTTTTCACCTGGTTTTTCTCTTTCTGTAGCTGATATTTGTTTGGCTGTTTATTGAAATTTTTCTTCATGACTTTTGTCCATATTCTAATTGTTGGATTGTTTGTTTTCGCTGGTGAGCTTTGAGAGTTCTTTATATAATCTATATATAAGAATTTGGGCTTTCTTAATATGGTACGATTAGTGATAGGCTTCATGTAGATGCTCCTTATCAACGTTAGGAATTTATCCTATACTCCTAGATTGCAGCTTTTAGTAAGAATAGGTATTGGATTTTGTCTAATGCCCTTTCTCCATTAATGGACCTAATCAAACGATTTTTCTATTTGAACGTGTTATATGGTACATTTCATTTATTGACTTTTCAAGTCCGAATGAGACTTGCACATCTGAAATAAATCCCATTTGGTCACATTGCATAATTCCTTTTATTTATTGCTTTGGACTTGATTTGCTAACATTTTATGAAGAATTCTTCAAGTTCTTGAGAGATGCTGTTTGTCGCTCTCTTTCTGTGTTGTCTTTGTCTTTGATATTATGGTAAAACTGACTTTGTAGAATAAATTGAAAGTGTTCCCTCCTCAGCTGGGTGCAGTGGCACACATCTTTAATGCCATCAGGTTGGGAGGCTGGGGCAGGAGCATCACAGATTTGAGCCTCAGCAACTTAGTTAAACCCTGACTCAAAATAAAAAATAAAAAGGGCTGGTGATGTGGCTCAGCTGTAAAGCACCCCTGGGCTCAAGCCCCAATAACTACCTACCACCCCCCACCCACCAAAAAAGAAAATGTTATCTCCTATTTTCTAAAAGACGTTCTATAAAATGGATATGGATATTGATTCTTTTTAAAATGTTTGATAGAATTCTCCTGTGAAACTACCTGCACCTAGAGTTTTTTTGGGGGGGCGGGGGGAGGAGGCACTTAAAATTATGAATTCAAGTCCTTCAGTGGTCATGGGACTGTGCACGTTATCTATTACATCTTGACTAACTTTTGGAAGTTCACATTTTCCAAGGAAATAGTCCATTTCAAAGTCGTTGAGTTTGGAAGCACTAAGTCACTTCTAGCATTCCCCTCCTGTGCTTTCAATGACTTCAGAATACACAGTGATATCCCCTGTGTCCTCTCTGACAATCATGATCTGTGTATTCTAACTTTGTTCATCCTTGGCAGGAGAATTATCAATTTCATTGATTTTTTTTTAATCAACTTTTTGTTTCACTGATTTTCGTTTTCATTGATTTCCTTGCTATTGGTGTCATGTCATTCACACACCATACGACTGATTCAGCCTTGTGAGGTGTGCGGCTCACTAGTTTTTAGTATATTCACGCAGTGAGCACACACCAAACCCTCTAATTCCTGAAAATTTTCATCCCCTCAGGAAAAAGAAAATAACCCTCCCGTTCGCAATTCTTCTCCATCCACGCTTCCTCCAGCTCCTGGAACAACTAATCTACCTTCATCTCTATGGATGTGCCTGTTCTGGACATTGCATGGAAATTCCGCAACACATGCTGAATTTATTGCCCTTAGGGTGGTATTTTCAATATGGTAACATAGTCCAATAGTGTGGCTTGAATCCATTCTCTACTCCCTTTGCTAGCTGATCAATATCCCACCACAAGTCGCTCTAGTTTGGACATGGAGTGTCCCCCCAAAGGCCCATGCATTGAAGGCTTCCTCCCCAACCTGGATGCTATTGGGGGATGCTGGAAACTTGAAGAGGTGGGGCCTCTCCTGTCATTGACCCTCAGAGGACTGTGGGATCTTGCCTCCCCCTGTCTTCTCCTGGCCAGGAGGTGAATGGTTTTTCCTCACGCACTGCCACCACAATGGGTCACCTCACCACAAGGCCAGCAACAAGTCAGATCACGTGAAGACAGTTCTGTGAATGAGGTTTGGAAGGAGCTCTGTCCCTCCCCCAGCGGCTGCCATGCTGGTGATTTTCATCTTGATTATGGGCAGTTAGTTTTCAAGACTACCATAGAATTAGGGTGGGAGAGATGAAAATGGGGAAGTTAAAAATGCCAGGCATGGTAGCATGCGCCTGTAATCCCAGTGGCTCAGGAGGCTGAGGCAGGAGGATCACAAGTTCCAAGCCAGCCTCAGTAACTTTAGGCCCTAAGCAACTCAGTGAGACCCTGTCTCTAAATAAAATACAAAAAGGGCTGGGGATGTGGCTCAGTGGTTGAGTGTCCCTGGGTTCAATCTCCAGTGCCAAATTAAAAAAAAAAAAAAAAAAAAGCCAGAAAAAAAGCTTCTTAAAATTCAAATTTAACCCTTTTTATTGAATAAGTGCTCCTGAATCACCAAAAGCCTTTGGTTAATTTCCAAAGTTCTGAAAGATGCTTCTGACAAGTTCACCCTCTTCTCATGGCTTTTATGGAGGAGAAGAGCTTTGCAGATCCCCGTGTACCATCTCCACTGACATGGCTTCTTTGGTTTCTGGTCTTGTTATTTCTTCTAGTCTTGGCACTGCTCAGATGCATTACAAAGACACTAATATACTGGATTTTGTTTTAATTCAGTCACATGCATTTTGAGACTTCCCCTTTAACCCATAGATAATTTAGAATTCTGTTGTTTTATATTCAAGTGCTTAAAGAGTTTTCTTGTTGACTTTCTATTACCGATTCCCATCCTGGTTCCCTTATCTTCCAGGAACTTACTTTATATCTCAGTGTCTGGAGATTGATGTTATGTCTCGGGATATGAATGTTCTGTCTCTGTGAATGTTTCATAGGCATTTGAAAAGAATATGGAGTTTCCTGCTCTTGAGTCTAGTGTTCTTTAAATGTGAGTTAGATCTTGCTGGATGGTAGTGCTCTTCAGATATTATGTATCTTTGCTGACTTTCTGTCTAGTACTTCAATCAGCTGCTGAGAGTGGAATATTGACATCCCCAGTATTTGTGGATCTGGGGATGGGATCTAAATATTTGTGGATCTAAAATATTTGTCTACACACACATGTACCCATATATGCGTCCATATACGTAGTGGTTTATCCCTTTAAAGTGTAGAACACTTCTTTCCACCTATCCACTTAAAAAATATTATTATTTGATATTCTCTATGTATACATTGTTATGATTTTTGCTCCAATGACTAAATATTATTTAAGAAACTCACAAGCCAGATATGGTGGGCTATACCTGTAATACCAGCTACCTGGGAGGCCAAGGTGGGAGGATTACTAGTTCAAGGACAGCCTTCTGCAACTTAGCGAGACCCTGTCTCAAAATAAAAAATTAAAAAGGGGCTGGGGATGTAGCTCAGTGGCAGATCACTTGCCTAGCATGTGCAGGGCCCCATGTTCCATCCCAGATCAGAAAAAAAAAAAAAAAAAACCTACACAAACCGTGAGGAACGAGGTGGTCCAGTATATTTACCCATTACCTGGCAACAGCGTTTTATTTTATTTGTTTATTGTTTACCCATTTCATCATTCTTCCTTCCTTCCTGAAGTTCCAAGCCTTCTTCTTTCTTTTCCTTGCAGAATGTCCTTCAGCCATTCCTCAAGGCTAGATCTTTATTTTTCTCTGACAGTGCCTTTATGATCCCTTCGTTTTTGAAGGATACTTTTGCCACATGTAGAATTTGTGGTTCTTTTTTCAGAACTTCTATCGTACCCCTTTCTTTTGGCCTCCTTGGTTCTTCATGGAAATTTTCCTGTCATTCAAATTGTTTTTCTCATAAAAGTAACAAAGTGTTGTTTCATTCTAGATGTTTCCGGATTGTTCTCTTTAGTCTCCAGAAGTCCAACTGTGTGTGTTGGTGTGGATTGCCTTGGGTTTTTCCTGTTTGGGATTCTCTAAGTTTCTTGAATGTGTTGCTTTATGTTTCCGTTGTTGTTTCCTTATTTGTTTGTTTTTGTCAAGATTGGGGGAATTTCTGTCATTATCACTTCCAGTATTTCTGTATCTCCATTCTTGCTCCCCTCCTTCTAGGATTTCCATAATAAGAATGTTAGAATTTTTTTTTTCATTATACTCCCTGCATCTCTAATCTTTTCCGTTCAGTTTATTCTCTGTGTTGTTCAGATTGGGTAATTTCTGTCATTCTATCTTCGATCTTGTTGATTCATTCCTCTGTGTTATATTTTTTTTCAGACAAGAGTCCATTTAATGACTCATTTAAATGACATTTAAAATTTGGGGACTCATTGTACTTTCCATTCTATAATTTAATTTTCCATTGGTTCTTTTTTTAAAATATCATCTGTTTTCCTGAGATTGTCCATTTTGTCACACCAAACATGTTTGTAATTGCTTGTTACAGGGTTTTTGTGACGGCTGCTCCAAAGTCCTTGTCAGATAATTTCAACATCCGAGTTGAGTCAGGGTTGGCATTTGTGGATGATCTTTCTTACTCAATTTATCATTTTTCTTGATTGCTGGTATGATGAATGATTTTCAGTTGTATCCTGGACAATTTTGGTTATTATGTTGTAAGACTGAATCCTACTTAATCTTTATTTTTTTCTTTTAGCAGGCAGCTATTCATTTTAAGTGTAGAAAACAGGCCAAGCTGGGGGTGGGTGTCGCCCCTCCCTCCTGGGCCCTGCGGACAGCATCCTGATGAAAACCCATCAGTGATTCATGCTGCCCGTGCGTGCAGGATGGGTGAAGTTCAGCAGCTCCGTCAGCACCAACTCACACTGCTTCAGTGCTTCAGCTTCCTTCTAGGCCCAGCTGAACCAGGGTTGAGGGATGCAGATGGCCAACTGGCCCTGCCACACACTGTCTCCTTCACCTTCCTTGATGGCAGGCGGGGTGGGTGCTCAGTGAACCACAGGTCCCCATCGATGGCACCAAAGCCAGATGACTAGAGTACTGCCTTGCTTCTGCTGGGCATCAGGTGGAAGATGAGTCCCGGTTGGCCCTGCCAACACCACCGGGTGGGTAAATAGAACTCCACTCCTCCTTTCTTGGAGCTAGCAAGAGGTGGGAACCTTTGATGGGTATATTCTTCCATCGGGGTTTTGCTGGAGTAGAACAGGCATTCTCTTGACTCATCTTCTCTTTGCCTGGTACTTAGTGAAGGAGGAATTGGCTTTTCTCAACTCTTTGCTATTCCCTTTGCTTTGCCTGTTGGTGGTTCCAGTTTGCAGGCTTCACCGGTACTCCACTCAGCAGAGAAGGGAGGCAAAAAGGAGACCCAAGGAACTCACCGCTGTGTGCTTTCTCAGTCCCGAAGTCCTCCATCAATCTGCCTTCTTTCCATGGTGCAGAATCTGCCTGTGCTTGTTAGTTGTGCTTTGATTGTGAAGGAGTCTTTGGTGGAATGCAGCTATTTCATCTTGGCTAAGACCAAGAACACTGAACTCACTTTTTATGGCCATCTATAATGATGTGGGGAATGCATAATGTTAAGTAAACTAGCAAGATGAAATTTGCATATATCACATAATCTTGAACATGTGGTGCATTTCAGAACAGCATGGAAAAATACCACACTGTCGACAATATTTATGACTAGGTTGTGAGAGTCAATGTAATGTTAATTATTTTCATATTAATGCCTTTCTTGCATGTTCTAATTTTTTTTGCAGGGTTAAAAAATAACTTACAATACAAGGACATGTTTACCTAAAATCCTTCATATACTAAGGTATGATCTCCCTTCCTTTTATTTTTTCCTCTGGGTCCTAGTTTTTCCCCCTAGAAATGCACAAATAAAACCTTTTTCCCCCTGAGATATCGTAAAACATTCAAAGAAATCTAAATTAGTTTAGAGTCAATATACAGGAGCTTCTCCCAGATTTCCTCTGATATCTTAACCCTCACTTTCTTCTAACCAATATTCTATTATTCCTAGTTCCAATTGCATTCTTCTGGAAGACAAAGTGAAAGAGAACTAGTGATTCGGCCATGGCTTTTGTCCATACTAAGTTAGCCACCTATTCTGTGCTCGCCTCTGCATTCTGGGTTGCCATGGTAGTTTTTGTTTCCACCCCCAAGCAGAGTAAGTTCCCTGAGCGCCTAGCCCATCCTCTGGACCCCCCCCCCAACTTGGCCCAGTGTCTGGCCTGGTGCAGGCACTCTATAAATATCAAGTTGGATGGACGAGTGGATGAGTGGATGGTTAGGAGGAGTTACCATGTATTGGATAGATAGGTGAATTAGTTAATGAAGATCCTCAACCACTGCTGCTCTGCCTGTTTCCCAGTCCGATCACTTTCTCACTCTAAGCCTCAGCATTTCCCAGAAGCCCCTGTGTGTACATAACTGTGGTCTCATAAATCCTGAACACCCTTTGGTGTGTCATTTTTATGAGCTCTGCTTTTAATCTTTTGTCTGCTTTTATAATAGATAGCAGGTAATGAGATTTTAAGGATAGATTTTTTAATAATTCGGTTGGAAGACTTTAGTCATTTCTCTGGAACTGGTAAATCTGATCAAATCATTCATTTTTTCTAACCAACTACATTGAGGCATCTATCAAGTGGCCCCTAAGTGAGTGAGGGTCAAAGAGACTGGAATAATTGACTGACCACCAAAAAAACTTTAGCAATGTCCAGAGGGGTGGACATACCATCATGGACAGAGCAATGTTCCAGAAGGAACCAAGTTTAGACTTTCAATATTATCTGCAAATAAGGTTCTCTATACAGGCACAGAGGTACCCTAAATAGCATCATGATATCATATTATGTTTTCTTGTTTCGAAAGCATTCATGCATTCAGTGAAACCATTTAAAAATAACACAATTTTTGTAACCCCGTTTTGGAATTTCACCCTTTTTTATTGTTTGCTCTCTTAAGTTATACATGACAGCAGAATGCATTTTGATTCATGGTACAACCCCCCAAACTGGAAATGCCTGATAGCCTTTCTTGATCTTTAGGAAGCACTGAGAATTAGAACCAATGCTCCCTGAGATGCTGATCCCAGCAACTTAGAAGAATATGTCCACCATGCCCACAGCATGGGCTCCTAGAACAGAGAGCAAATGGAATACTTCTGGTGGGGGCAGGGAAGGTCAGGGGGACAATTACACAAAGAAGGTGTAACCAAACTGCACTTGCTTCTCTGGCCCCATATCTGCCTCAAGGGGTGCCCTTTGGCTTACCAAGAGCTCCAGTACCCAGAACAGAGGTGTCTTTACAGACTCTCCTCAGATAATGTCTTCCTATAAGGGTCAAGGGTTTGGGTCATTTCTTGTGAACACTAACACAAGAGTCTTTCCTTTCCTCACACATTTTCCACCATCCAGAGCAAACCTCACAAAACTGTGCCTCTCAAAACTTTCATGCTGTCTTGGCCTCTGAATGCTATGGTATCTGTATAAAAAAAGAGAGGAAAATAGATTTTTTCTGGAAGACACAGACTGTCGAATAGCATTGTCTCAGGATGCTGCATTTTCTTTTCTCGTTTTCATACAGTCTTCTGTTTGAATTTTTATTGAAATTGACCTGTTGAGAGAAGGTGATTGAGCTTAGGTAACTTCACTTAGATCCACAGGATAATGGGTCCCACTGTTTGGGAAGCAACATACAAGTGCTTTTGCACTGATGGTCTTTATTCATAAAAGAAACAATAAAATTTTCAAAATCTTTCCACTTTGTTTGCAATTTGGGATGCCCATTTTCAGTCTTTCTTACTGTAAACAGCCTCACAAAAATTAAATTGAAATGCATTTACTATGATTCATATTATTTGCTCAACTTAATTTATTGAGAGCCAGGCAGTGTCCTATGTGCCTGGGACCAAAGCAGACAAAAGTCCCTGTGACCAAAGCAGACAAAAGTCCCTGTTCTCAGCTAGGGGTATGGCTCAGTGGTACAGCATTCACCTAGAATGTGTGAGTCTCCGGGTTCCATCCCCAGCACTGGAATAAAAAACAAGTCCCCATTCTCATGGAACTTACCTTAAGCTGGCTGGGGGCATGGAATACAAATGAAGAGATAACGTATGTCAGGCAGTGTTAAATGCTATGAAGAAAATGCCGCAATTTAGAGTTGCCGGAGTGGAACCTAACCCAGGGAGTGGAGGAGTCAGCCATGTGGATGTTGAAAAATGTTTTAGCCAGCTTTGTTGCTGGGGTGACTAAAAGATCCTGCAAGAACAATATTAGAGGAGAAAAACTTTATTTTGGGGCTCACAGTGTCATCAGTCTCAGTCCATAGAGAGCCCTCTCCATTCCTTGGGGCCCAGGATGAGGCAGAACATGGTGGTAGAAGAATGTAGAGGAGGAAAGCAGCTCAGGACGTGGCAATTAGGAAGCAGAGAGAACTCCTCTCACCAGGGACAAAATATAAACCCCAAAGGCATGCCCCAGTGACCCACCTCCTCCAGCCACACCTTACCTGCCTACAGTCACCACCCAGTTAATCCTTACCAGGGGGATTAATCCACTTACGAGGTTAAGGCTCTCATAACCCAATCATTTCACCTCTGAAAATTCTTGCCTTGTCTCACACGTGAGCTTTTGGGAGACTTCTTGTATATAAACCATAACACATAAGTTTAAGAGGCCTATTAGGGATTCAGGAGGACATTTAAAGCAAGACACTGCTTTTATGGAATTCTTGTTATGGAAGGTGTAGCTTAAACTGGACATAAATCTATCTCAGTACCTCTCAAAGTGTATTTTTCACATTGCTAGTTTCATGTGCTGTTTAATAGTATTACATTGAACTTCCATTTCTGACCATAATGGAGTGAGTGGTGTCACAATAACCCTCCTTCCATAAACAACTATAAAACTGGACGAAAATATGGAAGAACAGTTCTTAGGCACTGAACAACATGTGCACAAGACTGGTATTCCTGAAAGAAGGAAAACTCAAAGAGCCTGTCTGGAGAAAGTTTTCCAGCTGATCACAACAAAGAACTAGAATTCAAGCAGAAACACTGTGGTCCATCTGAGCTGAGGAGGCAGAAATAACGGTTTGGAGCACCTCGGTGGTTAGAATCTGTGAAGGGGCTTAGCAGAGGAAGGAGCTCTGCAGAGAGGAAGCTCCAGGAGTCCACGTGGGGAATCCCCACGAATCTGTTGATGAGGGAGGGTCTGTCCGTGTGCAGGGCAAGACTTCTTGGAGCTTACTAGACAGCACTTGCAATGATGTAAGAATGGGACAGAGATTCTAGAAGCCAAATGGGACTTGAGGACGTGGGAGTTCAGCCCTGTCAGAGAGTGGAGACCTGTTTTCACCTAACGAACACTCCTAGCATCCAGCAGAAGCTGGAAAGCCTGTCCCTAGAAAGCCTTGGAGTAACGTCTCCTCTAAACCCACCCTAATGAAGTTAAAGCCAAGTCCTGCAAGGCTTGCATGGGATGAGGAGTTTTGAGAGTAAGAATCTGCCAAGTTCAAAGAGATTGGAAAACATCTTGAATTTCCACATGTTGGCACTAATGAACATGAAACCAAGCCTACATCAGTTCACGGTGATCAGCCATTAATTAATCATCCGGGCAAAAACAAGAAATCAAACTCTTTAGGGAAATATAATAGAAACCAGCATTCTCTAAAATGTACTAGCACAATGTCCAATAAACGATCAAAAAGTGCTGCACATACAGGAAACAGGATAATGTGATCCACAGAACTTAATTGTAAAAAGCAGTCAATTGAAACCAAATCTAAGATGGACCAGATTTTAGAATTAGAAAACAAAAAAACAAAAAAACTTTAAAGCAACTGTCAAACTTTCGTTCAAAGGGTTAGAGAAAAATATCTTCTTGTGAGTAAACGGGTAAGGAACTCAGAATTAAAAACTATGAAAAGTGTAAATTCTTGAAATGAAAAAATAAGTTATGTCAAAGGATTGTATAAAACAATGAAAGTGAGAAAGTCTTATTTTAAAAGATGTTTATAGGCTGGTTTACTGTAATATTTCTTAGAGACTTTGATATGTTTACATGTATTATGAATTGCCAAGAGGATTATAGGGTGCCTGCCATGAAGTCCACATTTAACTGCAGAACTGGACTCACACCCAGGTACACATTTGAGGCTTGCCCTTCCAGCCCCCTGATCTACCTCGCACCTCTTCACCTCCAAAGCCCTTGAGCACTGTTCCTCTGGTGTGAAACACCTTCATACCTCCATATCTATCTGATTAACTACTCCTCCATCAATACGTATTTTAAATATTCCCTTCTTTCTGAAGCCTTCCCCTCCAGCTCCCCCTCCTAGAATTGGCCACTCCATCTTCTCAGGTTCCCTGGTACCTTCTAGAAACATCCAATGAATCACCCTTTGCTGTATTTTAATTATATCTTGACACACCTCTCCTTCCTGTGACCTCCTTGTGGGCACTGTCACCTGCTGAAGGGCAGTGGTCCATCTGATTCATCTAGATGTCCTTAGCATACAATACAAGGCCAGGGACTGGCAATATCATGAGTGTTTGTGGAATGAACAATGTTTAACCTCAGAAGATGGTGGCCAATGGAAAGTCATGCCCCAGATGACACATGCTTTAATTTTTAGAAGCATGAAGGTGAGTCACCCCACTCCTTTGAGGCATGGTGTTTTATGGTGATTAAGAACACAAGCCCTGGGACGGCTGCCAGGGCTCATATCAATACTTTATCACTGGCAGTCTATATAACCTGGGGCCACTTATTTAACCAATCTTAGCCTCAGATTCCTCCTCTAACAAATGAGGACACTAGCACTCTCCGCCTCATGGGATGCGTGGGGATCAAATGAGATAATCCATATAACATAATTACCCAGCCTGCACGTCACAGCCCTTGGTGGGCAGGGGCCATTTATATCATTACCTCTGCCTGCCACCACTCCCTTCCTAGGCATCGGCCAGTTATCAATATTCCCCCCTGTACCTTCCTTCCCCAGCTGATCCTCTGCCTCTGATGAGCACCCCCTTACAACCCGTCTACCAATTCATACCAAAAAGGCAGCACTCACCGCTGCACGTTCCAGCATGTGCTCACCCACACATGTATCTGCTGATCAAATGCTCTGTGCACAAGCCAAGCTCATCCCTCAAGGCCAGATTAGATACGAGTCTGCCCACAAACTTCAACTCCTTTGGCAGTATTTGTCAGGACCTCATGGTTTGGCGTGGGTACTCAGTGTTTTATACATGTAAGGGCCCAATCCCCAGAAAGATGACCGTCCTGCCTGGCAGAGTCTTAAGCTCATTCCATTTCCTTCTGTGACCACCTCCCAGACTCAAGACCAAGGAACAGGCCACTTCAGGATACTTCTCATCAGACTGCTTCTATGGATGTCCTTTAGAACCACAGTGATCACACTGTGGGAGTCGCGTCCTCTGCAGCCTACAGAGTCCAGGCAGCCTGATGTGTGGGAGATGTTCAAGGTTTACAGTAACGGAACATCAGAACTCAGTGATGTCCTGTGAGCTAAAAAGGTCTGGTGGTCCTGGGCTGCAGGAGGCTTAGGGTCCAGGACAAGGGCAGGAATTCCATGTCCTCTCAACTGATGTGACAGATTGAGTTCCTTACTTTTATACTGATAGATGGTAGTGGTAACCCAGGAATATAAAAAGAAATGTGTTTAGTAGCTTAGAGACAGAACCAGAGAATGGAAGCTGGAAGACTTGAAGATATTTGATTGAGAAAACATACATCTTAATACGATGGCCTTTGATAATGATTGTTAAGGTTTTCTAAGCCTTAAAACTTAGTGTTAATCATAGTGATATAGTGGTAACATTTTACTTAAGGCTTTTTAACAAATTACCTTCTGTGAAACATTATTTGGTCAGGTGGTTTGGACAGGTGCTTTCTCCTGACTTTTTCTCATCCCGATGTTAATATACAAAAATCATTCTCAGTGTTCTCTTCAGATCAGGGATTTAAAACAATACGAATTATTTCATATAAAATGGGAGGCCTGTATATTGGAGGGAACAATGTTCTCTAAACGGTGCATTCTTCAAAGGAAGGTTGCGAATATCATCTCTAAATATTTGGATCTTGTTATTGCAGAAGTGGAAGCTTATAACAGATGCCCACATGTGGTTATGAGGAAGAGGGACTCAGCAGACACAGTAAACAGTGGAATATATACTCCAAGAATAAATGATAACGGAAGGATCTGAGATAGTTGAAAACGTTCAGAGCTGGGTGTGGTGGTACATAGTGACTGGGAAGGCCGAGGCATGAGGATCACAAATTTGAGGCCAACCTCAGCAACTTAGTAAAATCCTGTCTCAAAAAAAAAAAAGTAACTATTTAAGGGTTGGGGTTGTAGCTCAGTAGTAAAGCACACCAGGGTTCCATCCCCAGGAAGGAAGGAAGGAAGGAAGGAAGGAAGGAAGGAAGGAAGGAAGGAAGGAAAGAAAAGAAGAAAATGTTCAGAGAGGGGCTGGGGATATAGCTCAGTTTGTAGAAAAAGCCCTGGGTTTAATCCCCGGCACTGCAAAAAAAAAAAGAAAGAAAAAAAAATGTTCAGAGAAATAAAGGAATGAATAGAATTTGGGCAGGAAGAGAACACTGGGAGAAGTTTTGTAAAGCTTATAAATTTTGGAAAAGAAATATATAGTCATTAATATTTAAAAAGTTCAGTAGACAGGATAGACAAGATGTCAAGATGCAGAAAGGTGGATTCAGGGAAATCACACCAAAAATCACACCAGAGAAAGAACAGAAGCTTTGAAAAGCAATCAATGTAATGTGAAGAATAGAATCACAAAATCCAATACAAATCCAATAGGCATTTGAAGAAGAGAATGAGGAAGAGACAAAAATTGAGAAGAAAAATGGCAGAGAATTTACCAGAATTGAAGGATGAGTGTTCAGACAGAAAGAGAAGGAGAAGTAAAAATAAATCCACCCAGGGTCGCGTCATAGTGCAGCTGAGGTGTGCAGAGGACAAAGGGCAACACGTGAAGGTGCTCTTGAAAAAGGGAACTGAAGTAGGCCACTGAGAAGTTAGTCCTGTCTCATCTGGCCCTCTGTACCTTCTAGCCAGAGGAAGGAACCAGAACAGAGAAGTAGCCATTGTCCAAGCGAAGGTGGGAGAGTGGAGAAAGACAGTTGACCCAAAAAGAAGTTGATGGTGTCATTCAAACCAGGTTGCAAGGCTTCTTTGTTGCATCTGTTGATAATCTGCACTTGGGCTTCCACTCACTGACTTGCATGTGTGGATGCGCATGCGGGACAAGGGTGGTGTTAGGCATCTTAAATGATCTGGGATCCATTTCCCCTTTAGTATTTGTGCATAGAAGGTGGTGAAAATATCCTCCCACGCCCGGCTGCACATAAAACCCAAAGAGTGTTTTGAATAAGTACCCTGGTGGGTGCATCATATGCATGCTTTAAAAGCTTCCTGGATGATTCTCATATGTAGCTGGAGATTAAATCTATTGCCATAGAACAAAGTTCCTTAAGTTTGGCGCTATTGACATTTTTGTTTGAGATCTAGATTTTGATTTTTATTAGTTCTTCTTAAAATTATTAATAGCATTATAAACTATCATTTGACATAATTATAAAAGCCTGGAATATAATTTCTCTTAAGTTTGGTCGCCAGTATTCCTGCTACCAGATACCAAACTTTTTTAAAATTTTTATTGGTTCTCTTTAGTTACACTAACTTTAGGATTCACTATGACATGATCATAAACACATGGAATACAAGTCACTCTAAATCAGTCCCAGTGCTTCCCCTTCCCTACCCTCTCCCTCTTCCTATGCCACTATTGACATTTTGGGACAGGTAATTCTTTGGCGTGGGGCTGTCCTGCATATGATAGGATATGCAGCAGCACCTATGGCCTCTACCCAATAGATGTCAATAGGAACTCCCCTATAAACAGGTGTGACAATAAAATATGTCTGCAAACCAGTTGTTCAGGTTACTTTGACCTCTGCCCCACAGCTGGGCCCTCATATACCTAAAACAAAAGTTTCAGAAAATATTTCTTAACCTTAATATAACCAATATTCCCTGATGTTCTGGTGTTCTCCATTCATTTCTATTTTTCTTCTTCTCATTATGACTTAGGGAACCTCCCATGAGTCTTCAAGCCGTTCCGGGGTGACTCCTGACTCATGATTTCTTCCACGTAGCTCTGGCTGAAGTTCACCAATGACCTCCTGGTCTGACAGTCCCTTGTCAGCGCTCGGCTTTCCTGAGCTCCCTGTGGCCCTGGACAGAGCCAACCATGTCTTCTTGAAACGTTCTCTTTCCTTAGCTTCCACAACATCACACCCCTTAGTTTCCCTCTGCTCTGTTTAGGCCACTTGTTTTGCTTTCTGGATCTTTCTTCACCTGATTTTTATATGGTTAAAGCTTCTCGCTTTTGCTCTGAACTTAGATGATCTTCCACATTCCTGTGGGTTTCAGTACCAACCATATGCCAATAACTCTCAAATTCATGTTCAGCTCAGACTTCTGAGCTTGATATCCACAGATCCACCTGTTTTCTTTCTTTCTTTCTTTCTTTCCTTTTTTGCGGTGATGGGGATTGAACCCAGGACCTTGTGCTTGTAAGGCAGGCACTCTACTAACTGAGCTATTTTCCCAGTGCCCCCCCTGCTTTCTTAACCTTTCCCCATTGATGTTTCATAGACCCAAAACAAGAAATTCTGTCCTTTCCCCTAAACTTTTATTCCTCTCTCTTTTTTTTTTAATACCTCAGCAAACAACACAACTGATCCATCTAATTGCTTAAGGCTGAAACCTAGAGATCCCCCTCAGCACATCCCAGACATCCAATGGGTCAGATTCTGCCAATTTGTAAACTGTATCTTGAGAATGCCTACTTCTCCCAACTCCAAGGCCTCCATTCCATCCTGAGTCATGGTCACGTCTCACCACTGGAAAGTACCCCCCCCCCCCCCCCCCGCGCCCCTCTCCTCATTTTCCTTCCCTCCCCCACCCTCCCGTCCCAGTCCTTTTTTTTTTTTTTTTTTTGCGGTGCTGGGGATTGAACCCAGGGCCTTGTGCTTACAAGGCAGGCACTCTACCTACTGAGCTATATCCCCAGCCCCCAGTCCAGTCCAATTAAAATATAAATTGGATCATGTCTCTTCCCTGTTTAAATTCCTCCAGTGACTTCCCTATGCATTTGGAATTAAGACCAAAGATCTCAGGCACGCCTAGGAGACCCATCCCTTCCTGTGTCCCTAGACCCAGTTGGCACTGTTGACTCACCAGCTCATCAGCTCTCGCCAGTGGTCCACTTCCCTTCGATCCCTGAGTTGCCTGCCCAAGCTCTTCCAGCCTTCAGTCCTTCGCTCTTTGCATTCCCTTGGGCGTGGAGCACCCTTTCCTAGATTTCTGTAGGCTAATTCGTAATACTCCTTGAGATATCAGATTGGCTTCCACTAGCTCCAAGATGACCTTCTGGATCACCACCTCCTGCCCCAATCTAAATCCAGCTCTGGTCCTGCTTTCCCAGCACCCCTCCTTTTCCCGTATTGCGCCACCAGCTGCGTGACTGCCTGTGCCCTCACCAGAAAGCAAGCTCTGTGAGGTAAGGACTACGTCTTCTATGCTCACCCTGATATTAATTGGATGAATCAATGAGCAGTGCCAGATTTTGCAGAAAGAAATAGTGGTGGGGAGGGGGGACAACTAACAGATGTTGACATTAAGATGGCAAATTTGTACTGGTCTTTGGAGAAAACTAATGGTAATGGGGACATCAGAAGGTAACTGCTGGGAAGTTGGGTAACAAGTTTTTGTTCAAAATGGGGTCTCACGAAGTTGCCCAGGCTGACCTCAAACTTGTAATCCTCCTGCCTCTGTCTCTCAAGTAGCTGGGATGACAGGCATGTGCCACCATGCCTGGCTAAAGGAGGCTTTTTGTTGTTGTTGTTTAAACTATCTGGAGAGTGACATCAGTGATGTAGACGTGTTCTGTGTCTGGAGGTCACCCTCTCTGTCCATGTCCTGAAGAAACTCAGCCAGTAGACTCTCAGTACATGTCAAGTGGCTTCCTGAGCCTTGAGCCCTGTGACAGGGTTACTGGCTCCCCACTCTCTAACCCTCTTCTCCCCGCAGTTGTTTCTAGCAAACGCCCCTGTCTTTCTGTAAAAACTCAAGCCTGGCTGTGCTCAGTGGGGAGAGGTTTTCTTTATAAACAATTCATTCCGGGAAGTTGCAAACATGACCTTTGAGAACGGCCTGACCTGGATACCCAAGGGTTGGTTCCAAAAGGAACTAAAACTTACTTCACTATTTTCACTTACAGAATTACAAGGAGATGACGACGCTGATTTCTGTAAGGAGTTTTAAGCATCTTCCTCCAGAAAACCTTCATTCCTGACTTTGGAGTCAGAGTCTATGGAAATACACTTGTTGAAACCACTTCTTCTGTGTGTATGGATTGGATAAATCACTTTGCTTTTCTGCACTTCAGTTTCTTCATTAACTGAATAAACAAGGGAGCCATAGTGGACTTTTGGTTGTGGTTACGGGTACATGCATGTTCAAACCTCACAGGGGACTCTTCAAATATGGGTCTTTGTGGGCAGGACCTAGGCTTATGGTTTTTTTGGTTGTTTTTGTTTTTTGTTTTGCAATACTGGGGATTGAACGTATGGGTGCTTTACCACTGAGCTACACCCCTAGCTCTTTTCATTTGTTATTTTGAGATGGGATCTTGCTAAGTTGTTGAGGCTAGCCTCAAATTATGATCCTTCTGCCTCAGCCTCCAGAGCTGCTAGGATTATAGGTGTGCCCAGCAAGGCCTATGGATTTTTTTTTAAAAGTTCTCCAGATTGCATTGACATACACTACTGGCTACTAGGTTATATTCTTTTAATTTCTAATATTTTATATCAATACCCCAGTCTGTTTCATGTAAAGTTTTGTCTAACAATAATGCAAAAATTTCCCTTGTAAAGACTTGGAGAGTTCCCTGTGAGGTTTGAACACACATATATCCTTAACCACCACCAAAAGTCCACTATGACCCCCTCATTTGTTTTATTGATGATGATACTGAAGGTCAGAAAAACTGTCATTGCATTTAAATTAGAATTTTTCACATTGGCACATGTCTGTAATCCCAGCAACTTGGGAAGCTGAGGCAGGAGGTGAGATGTTGAAGGCCAGCCTCAGCAATTTAGCAAGATCTTGTCTCAAAATAAAACATTAAAAAGGCTGAAGATGTAGGTCAGTGGTAAAGGGCCCCCGGAGTTCAATCCCCAGTACCAAAATAATTAATTAATTAGTTAACTTAAAAATTGGGACTTTTCAAAAGAAACTTTAGATGAATAATTGATTTATAGTCAAAGAAATCAGACTGCTAAGACTGTATTAATCTCTAATGGCTCTAACATATACTCGTTGCTTCAATAAAACTAAGTACTTAGGCCAGGCGTGGTGGCGCAAGCCTGTAATCCAAGCGACTTGGGAGGCTGAGGCAGGAGGATTGCGAGTTCAATGCCAGCCTCAGCAACTTAGCGAGGCCCTAAGCAACTCAGTGAGACCCTGTCTCTAAATAAAATACAAAATAGGGCTGGGGGTGTGGCTCAGTGGCCGAATGTCCCTGAGTTAAAAAAAAAAAAAAATTAGTACTTAGTTTAGGAAGAAGGTACTAACTGAGATGTCTTAGGAAATATTCTGCAGCATTTGTGATAAGAAAGTGCAGTGTAGGAGTCACTAAGCAAAGCCACCTCATTCCATTACCAAACCTCGAGACCTGAGAATCAGAGGGAAGATCATACATCACGGATGAGAATAAAGAACTGAAACTTATCATGGAATTGAGAACAGAAATTGCAGGCCAGGCTAAAATGCAGAACATTGCCATAGGTACACACCTTCCCCAAGGAACCCGATGAGTGAGTGAGGAAGAGCCAACCACAGAGCCACCGGGTGGGCAGGCCAGAGCACTGAGTCCCAGGTCCTCGCCTTCACAGAGGCAGGAGCACTGTCTCAGTGTCTGTGGATGAATAAAATCATCCACAGGGAACAGGCACGCCAGCTCTCACCCTGTCACCTCTGGGCAGAGTGGGGCAGGACCACAACTCCAGAGCTATCGAGTGCATCTGTCCTTTTGAAATTGAGCCTCGAAACAGGAATTGAGCCGAGCTGCAGAAAAATGCAGCTTTTTTCCCCTTGCACATCCAATTCTGCAGCCTGGAACACATCCCCCTCCCGACTTGTCATTACCTTGCTATTTTTACCGATGACTTCCTTCTAGAAGCCTTCTCACCTCCACTCTATGGCTCAAGTGGAGACCTTTGACAGATCCCAAGTCCTTCCTGCTTGAGTTCACATCTCCTTTTTCTTCTCCAAGCAGAGACTGCCCCTTTTCCCTCCATGACAGTGGGAGAAATCATCCATTCATTCACTCTTGTGTTGGATTCGTTTCTTCTCCAAACACCATGTATCGGAGACCACCTGAAGGCAGGGAACAGTTGAGTTCCTTTTCTCCTAGAGATTGCATTGGAAGCTGGGAGACCGTAAACAAATAAATAGACAATGTGTCAAGAGAGGACAAATGTTCTGAAGTTAAATATAGTCCAGGAAAGGACCCAAGAGAGAGAGGAGGCTGGAGCATTTCAGGGGTAGTCAGGGAGGCTTCTGCGTCCAGCTGACCTCTGAGCAGAGACCTCTGTGAACTTGTAAAAATGCTTTGTCCTCCTGATTACCTCAGATGATCAGTCAAAAGGCAGAGTGGGGACTGTTCTCTCAGCACACGCAACGTAAGATGACATCAGATGACCTCTAAAGCCACCAAGGTGCAGGTGGCCGCTGATGGAAGAGAAACTGAAGCAAAATAAAAACTGATATCAGTTTAAATGGGCTTCCCTTGAACACTATGTGTCTGCCAGGTGGGGTGACACATGCCTGTAATCCTAGTGGCTTGAGACGCTGAGGCAGGAGTATTGAGAGTTCAAAGTCAGCCTCAGCAACTTGGCGAGGTACTAAGCAACTTAGCAAGACCCTGTCTCAAACTAAAAAAATAAAATATAAAGGGCCAGGGATGTGGCTCAGTGGTTAAGAGCCCCTGGGTTCAATCCCAAGGTACCAAAAAAAAAAACAAAAACAAAAACAAAAAACAAACCGAAAAAACAAAACAATATTTCTGTATACATGTATAATATTACTTAGCACAAGAATAGACTAAATCTAAAATCTAAATACCCAAACTGTTCAATTGTTGTTTCCAAAAACAGTTGGCCCCCATTTCCACACAATTCGTAACCTAGGATTCAATCAACCATGGGTTGAAAATGTTCAGAAAAAAAATTGCATCTGTATCAACCATGTTCAGACTGTTTTCCTAGTCATTGTTCCTCAAAAAGAAAAACCCTACGACTACCTAAGTAATATTGCATCGTATGAGGTATTTTAAGTAGTCTAGAGATAATTTAAAGTACATGGGAGGAACTTGGGAGGATCACAAGATTGATGCCAGCTTGGGCCTCTTAGCGAGACCTTGTCTCCAAATGAAGAATGAAAAATGAAAAAAAAAAAAGAGCATAAAAAATGACTGCAGATGTAGCTTAGTGATGGAGCATCCCTGGGTTCTATCCCCAGTCCCGGAAAATTAATTAAGTAATTACAGTACACAAGAGGACATGCAGAGGCTCTATGCAGACACGGGGCTATTTCTGTGAGGAACTAGAGCCGTTCTTGGATTTGGTATCCTCAGGGGGATGACCAATGCCCCACGACACTGAGGGACTACTGTCGCATTTCCCCTATACACTATTGATTTGGAAATGTTTATTTTTACTTCACTGATTTGAAAAGCAGATTCAGAAGTCTGTGGTCCCAGGCATGTTCCAAGGTTCCATTTTAAGGCAGATGACATGGCCTCTGGAAGGCCTCCTCTCAAGGGCAGGTGAGACACCGAAGAGCAGCGTGGGGACAGCCTGGTTCTGTCCCCACGCTGGTGTGGATTGAAATGGAGATGGAGAAGTTCAGTAACTCCCCCAGATCACACTGCCAGAAACCCGTGAAGCCAGGATGACAGCAGGCAGATCTCAAGCAAATGATGTCCATTGCAAGGGGTGGGAGGAGGCCCGTCTCAAAAGGCTACGAACAGTCTGATTCCATTTATGGAACATTCTTGAAATAAGGGACTCACAGCGATGGAGAGGAATCCAGGTCTCGGGCTGCAGGAGAGCGGCTACTGTAGCCATAGAGTGTGGCATGGGAGGGCCTGGGGGTGATGGAGCCGGGTCTGTGGCGTTGGCTGTGGCAGTGGTGACAGAGACTCCGTGGGAAGAAACTGCACAGAAGTACATGTACACACTCACACTTGAGTGCATTAGAACTGGTGAAATCTGGAGAAGTCCTGTGGATCCACCCAAGGTTGATTTCCTGTTTTTTGGGGATATATATATATATATATATATATATGTATATATATATATTACCATATATAGTTACTATATATATATATCACTATATATATAATATAACATATATATATATATTAGTTGTCAATGGATCTTTTGTTTAATTTTACTTATTTATGTGCGGTGCTGAGTATCAAACCCAGGGACTCACACATGCCAGGCAAGTGCTCTACCACTGAGCCACAACTCCAGCCCCTGATTTCCTGGTTTTTATAGTACACTGTAGCCGGGCGTGGTGGCGCACGCCTGTAATCCAAGCGACTTGGGAGGCTGAGTCAGGAGGATCTCGAGTTCAAAGCCAGCCTCAGCAACTAAGCGAGGCCCTGAGCAACTCAGTGAGACCCTGTCTCTAAATAAAATACAAAATAGGGCTGGGGATGTGGCTCAGTGGTCGAGTGTCCCTGAGTTCAATCCCTGGTTCCAAAAAAAAAAAAGTATAGTACACTGTAACCATGCAACATGTTACCATGTGGCTCAGTGGTCGAGTGCCCCTGAGTTCAATCCCTGGTATCCCCCACCAAAAGTTTAAAAAACAACAATAAAGTTAGGCGGGCACCCATCTGTATCCCCAGCTACTTGAGAAGCTAAGGTAAGGGAATTCTGAGTTTGAGGCCAGCCTGGACATATTAGTGAGATCCTGTCTCAAAAATACAAAAACAAACAAAAAACAGAAGCACAGTAGCACATGCCTGTAATCCCAGTGGCTCAGGAGACTGAGGGAGGAGGATCACAATTTAGAGGCCAGCCTCTACAATTTAGTAAAACCCTGTCTCATAATAATAAGAAAAAAGGAAAAATTGGGTTCCATTTCCAGTACTACAAAACAAACAAACAAAACAGCCAAAGACAAAAAACCCACAACACTAAGGCAGAGCCTTGAACCTAAGCTTCAACCACCAGATAGGGCCAGTGGCTGAGACACTTGAATATATGAAGGGGTTCTTTAATCGAAAAACATGATATTTTAAGTGGTCTATTATTCTGCGATGTTTGGTTTACCTCCTTAATGAGCAAGAATAAATCTAATTTAAAATCGTTTTAGAATCATTATTTTATTTTAATCCTTACTTTTTCATAATGTAATTCACATGAAGCATCCCAGTTCATTGTAAAAGGGGGAAATGGCTTTGAAAAATGTCTGTATTCCTCCCACCAGTCCTCATTAACATACAAATTTCTGTAGTTAGAAAAGAAATCAGGAAGAAAAAAAACAGCTTTAAGATGAGCCTCAGTGTCCAGCAGCATAGACGACTATGCATGTGCCCTCTGCTCCCAGCATTAATGGCGGGCTGTGGGAAGGAAGGAAGGTCTCCACTCAGAGCTTTGTTCTAAATCTGTAGGGAAAGTAACTCCCCTTTGGCTTACATTTAGTTGTTTGTCTTATCTGAAATTTTGCATAATGGGTGCTGGAAGATTCTGTCTGGTATATGTTCACATTTATTTTCTTTTAACAATCAGAGCAACTTTACAAGTCTAAACATGGTGTCAGCCCGGCCCAACATCATTGCAAGGCTCCCATTTAGCTTCTAAGCTCACAGGTGGCTGCTGGCAGGCAGGTAGGCGGGCCTCAGGGCCTTGGCTGAGGGCCAGAGCTGCGTCTGGACAAGTGGGCCTATCTGTAGGGATCCTCATGACACCACAGCTTTCTTCTTTTCCCAGAGGGAGGAGAGAGAGAGGCAGAGACAGACACACACAGAGATTTTTAAAACCTACCTTGAAGCAAAAGCACAACACTTTGGCCATATTCTATTCAGTAGAAGTGTTATGAGCTTCATCCTCAGGAAGGGATGAACTGGTTTACAGAAAAATGTGGAGATAATTGGGGGCCATCTTAGAGGCTTCCTACCATACGGCACTCAGCAGAGAAAGGAACCTCTTCCACCACCCCATCACCCCGCCACCCCACTCTATTATATAATTATACATGTGTGTGAATTTTTTTCAGGGCACTCATGGAAATGCTGAGAGCCATGGTTTGAACGTGTTCCCCAAAAGTTCATGTGTTGGACACCTAATCCCCAAATTCAAGCTGAGGTATTTGGAGGAGGGGCCTTTGGGAGGTAATTAGGATTCCCTGAGGTCATGAGGGTGAGTCCCCATGATGGGATTAGAGGCTTTACCAGAAGAGGAAGAGAGGCCTGGTTTGCACGTTCCTGCTCTCTCACCACATGATGCCCTCTGCCATGTTATTGAAACCAGAATTGGGGACAGGCAGTTAGTGTAGAAATAGAGAATCTGGTCAAATCGAGGAATGGAGCCCGTTAGAGTCTGGGAAGTTGGAGATGCCCTGGGAGATTGGAATGCTGGTCTCTAAAGCCCTTTTGATCACCAAGGTTACCTGCTTAACTGCCCCTCACAAAAAGCTACAGGCAAAGAGTTGCTAATTAATGTCCCCTGAGCCCCCACCTGATCTCCATTTGGCCCTTCTCCCTGCCATTTGCATCTCACCTTTTTGCTGTGTCACCAGGGCCTAATAGGCAGGAAGGAGAGATAGATAAGAGTTGGAGGAAAGAACAGAACAAAGAAGACTCTAACCTATAAAAGATGTAGGGTGCGCTCACTTCTTGGGGATTCTAGAACACCAGCCAAGGCCCCCTTCTCTCTCCTGGGAGAAGTTTGTATTACTACTTTTGAATAAAGCCTGCTTAAAATGCTTGCCTTGGTGTGCTTCTCTGGAGTTACACTTCAACACCTGAGGAAGCAGAACTCGTCACCAGTAAATGGTGGTATCATTATCATGCAGCCAGAAGGCCCTGGCCAGGTGCTGGCAATGTGACATTGGACTTGCCAGACTCCAGAACCATGAGCTCAATAAACTCCTGTTCATTATAAATTATCCAGCCTCAGGCATTCTGTTACAGCAACAGAAAACAGACCAAGACACCATGCAACCAATCCTGAAGAGGGTCGAGCTCAGGGCAGCTCTGGGGACCTCAGCAGCAGGGGATAGTGGACAGTATAAACTGTATAAACTGCCATTTACGTAACTCCCACTCATCCTCAGAATCCGTATCTCTTAATGAGAATTTCAGGAGAATCTGATCAGACCAGCATCAGGTAGGAGTTCATATCTACTATGGCAGGGAAGGCAAGATCATAAAGAATAAATCTGTGTGCCTGTGGACAGGGGAGCTCTGCTCTCAGAGGGAGGACAGGTGATGTGCCAGACATACCTGGTGATGCTCCAACAAGCATCTCCATCAGGAACAGGGAGGCACCGACTAGAGAGGATCTGTGGTGAAGACCTGGGGCCTCAGGAGGCAGGGAGGAGCATTTGTGTCCTTGTCTATCTTTGGCCCAGGCTCATGCCCTACACACTTCTGCATACCTTAGAGACCTTCTGTGTATTGTGATAAGGAACAAAGGAACTTAGGTGTCTTCCAGGGTCACAAACTAACCAGAGGAGTTAGTGCGGGGTGGGACTCAAGCCTTCCATATTGAACCAAACCTGCAAGAGTGGCCTTGGAAAGAGCCTGAGCACTGTCTCTTTAGAGGATAACATGGGGCTTTCCAAGGTCCTGCCAGATGCTACAAGGCCCAGGCATCATCAGCTGCTACCTTTGGGACTGGGGATGTAGCTCAGTGGTAGAGCACTTACCCAGCATGCCCTTGACCCTGGGTTCAATTTCCAGTCCTGCCAAAACAAACAAAAATCAAATTTTGTTTTTCCTTGTTTCTGGTCTCCATTGCATTTCGAATCTGTAGGTTCTTGCCCTCACTGAATATTTCTGGATCATATTTTTTCTTTCTGGGTTCTGGGGATCAATCACAGGCCTAGTGCGCGTCAGGCAAACTCTTTACAACAGAGTCACATTCCCAGCTCCTATTCCTGGAATTCTTTCAATTATAGTTAAATAACAGAGGTAGTAACACAAAGGTCCCTCAACACATTATTCCATGTCTTTTTTTCCCTGAATGGCTTTCCAAGACTGCTAATTATCACCAAACCTTGCAATTTTAAATACAATTGAATGATGGGTGAGACAGATTTCTTTAATAATGGTGTTTAGAAGAGGTCAGGAACTCAGGGAAGCTTGAAAATCAATGTCAAATTACTAATCGAGTACTAGAGAGGATGGTGATAGGAGGATGGAAGGAACAAGAAAAATACTAGGGGTATCTCCTGACTTCAAGAAAATGATCTTCCTCCCTTTCATGGAAATACCACCAAGTCATGTGAAACTTTTAAAAAGTCACAAGATTGACGATAGGTGTAGTAGGAGATAGATAGAGGGTTTTGGGAGACCGTTGAGAATTTAAAAGGGCAGGCTGAGATTTGGTTCATTTTCAAACTAGGATGTTTGCTATGAAAAAATGTCTTAGAAATTCTAGAAAGATTAATACAGGCTTGTAAAATGTGCCAGTCGGCTTGGAAAGAAGATATTGAGCAAAATCACACTTAATTCTAGCCTCTAACTGCAATTTGTTAAGGTGTGTATGTGGTTGTGCTCATGGTTACTGATGGGACCTTAGGTCATGTGGATTTGGAATCTGCAAAGGAATCTAGTTTTCTTGAGGAATATATAAAAAAAGACCTTCAAATAGGAGGGATCCACAATGACAGAGCTCAGCCCACCACCTCAGGAGTTGCTCCCTCTTCCTGCAGCTTGAAGTGCTTGCCTTATTGGCATCAGATCTGCCATTTTGCTGCTGCCATTATTTGGCTCCCCCCACACACCATTTTACAACTGAGTTCGTTAGCCCATGAACCTCCTTGTCAGCCATTGGTCCGACTGCTATTAGCCCGTGAAATTCCGCTGCTTAAGATTAGCTCCCCCACCATTTTCTCTTTCTCGCTCTCTCACCTTGCAGGCAGACACTACCTGTCAGCTTAATAAAATCTCTTGCATGAGGTCCTGCATTTGGAGTGGTTTTCTGGGTTCTTTCATGACTGAAGTTATTTGCCCTCCTGAGCTACTTGCCTCGGGTAACTAACCTAGTAAATTAACAGGCTTAAGCCCTAGGCTTTGGGTGCTGATTTTTCTTTTTCTTAGTACTGGAGATTAAACCCAATAGCACTATACTACTGAGCTACACTCTCAGCCCTTTTAAGTTTTTGAGACAGGGTCTTGCTAAGTTGCTGAGGCTGACCTCAAACTCGTGATCCTCCATCTTCAGCCTCCCAAGTAGCTGGGACTGCAGAAGTGCATCGCTATACCTTTTTTTTTTTTTTTTTTTTTTTTTTTAAATAACACCAACGGAACCCTATCAGGGACTAGTCTGCTCATTTTGTGCCTTGTTCTTTGGTAACGTTCCATTGGTGTTGCTCTTTTTTTTTCTTTTCTTTTTTTCTTTTTTTTTTGCGGTGCTGGGGATTGAACCCAGGGCCTTGTGCTTGCGAGGCAGGCACTCTACACACTGAGCTATATCCCCAGCCCTGGTGTTGTTCTTAAAAATAAAAATAAAAAATCAGTTCACAAAGTCAAGGACCTAAGTCTGAGCAGATTACTGTGTGCACTGAACATTGCAGACAATATGCTACATTTCCTATCTACTTAATTGTTGTGGGCTTAGTTTATTAAGACTTTGGACTAGATGAAGGAGACAGCCGAGGACAAATTAAAAATCAGCTGAGTGGCTGGGGTTGTGGCTCAGTGGCAGAGTGCTTGCTTAGCATGTGAGGCACTGGGTTCGATTCTCAGCACCACAGACAAATAAATAAATAAAGGTTCATCAACAACTAATAAAAATATTTTTTAAAAAATCAGCTGAGATGTTAGTGAAAAAGAGCTTCAGGTAGGGGCCAAAAGTACGCTGGGAATGCTCCAGGAACAAAATGGTGCCAGTCCAGTTGACATTGATGGAGCCCGGAGTACTGCAGCAGGAATGCACGTCAAAGACCATGTGAGCCAGATCTTGTAAGAGCTGTGGGGGCCTTCGTGAGGGCTTTGACTTTGACCCTGAGATGGGAGCCACCACAGGAGGGAGGAGAGATGTTTCATGTTTTAAATGAATCACTCTGGCTCTTAGGTTGACAATAAAGGTATAAGTTTATGTTAAATACAAAACAAAGACCACCAAGTTGCTGAGTTTATATACTTGCCAGGCATGGAAACTAACCATGGGAAAAGTTCAAGGCCTGGAAACTCACCAGGGGAAAAGCTGAAGAATCAGGAAAAGTTCTGGCTTTTTAAGTGCTCGAAAGAGGGAGGGGCGGGGGTGGTGTTCATGGTGGATGTTAATTGAGGGTTGAAAACCAGCACTCTGGGGTGGAACAGCATTGAAAACATGTCTCTTTGTTCACTGGGCAGGAACAAGTGTTCGGGTGGGTCTTAGAAGGGCCTGGCAATGGGGTCAAAGTCCACAGGCCTTTATCAGCTTCAGTCAGTCAGCATCAGGTATGGTACAACATAGCATTCCATTTTGATATGTAATAGGCAAGTGCTATAAGTGGAAATTTTCCCTTTTACAGGTGGAAACTGGAGGACCTATCAGGAATCTCAAGTAGAAAGCCAGGCAGCTCATGCCAGAGGGCAGCAGCAGAGGCAGTGAAGAACAGGTAGATTTCCATGTATCTGGAGATGAGTAAGAATGACTCCCAAGGTTTTGGCCTGTGCAGCTGGATGGTTGGGGTCCTCCTAGAGATAAGAAGGGATGTGAGGGAAGCAGGTTTGGGGAAAAGATTGCAAATTTATGTGCATGTAAGATGTCTATTAGACACGTGGGGGGGCAGCAATAAAGATGGTAAAGTTTGGCTGGTGACATAAAGTTGAAACTTGAAACAGATGGTGTTTAATGGCAGGAGACCAGGTACATTCACCTAGGGAGTCAACGCAACAGAACTCCAGAAACTCCAACAGTATTCTTTCTTCCTGGTTCCAAATTTTAATACATATATTTATACATACATATACTTATTTATACATACATATACTTATTATACATGCATATATACACACATATGTGTACAATGGATATATGTGTATAATATAATAATGAAAATGTTCTTGTAAGCCTTCTAAAATACTTTGTGGAATGATGTAGGGGTATAAATTGATCAATGAGTTGGGTGGAGTGGTGCATACCTGTAATGTCAGTTGACTTCAGAGGCAGAGGCTGAGAGAGGAGGATTCCAAGTTCAAGGTCAGTCTCAGGAACTTAGTGTAACCCTGCCTCGAAACAAAATAATAAATAAATAAAAATAAAAAGGGCTGAGGATGTAGCTCAGAGGTAAAGTGCCCCTGGGTTCAATCCCCAGTACCAAAAAATAAATAAATAATAAATAAAAAAAAATTGAGCAATGATCTTTGAACATCTTAGTGTGCCTAGTGTTTTGAAGAAGGCATAATAATAACCATTTTGACAATCTTCTATGAGCAACATACTATTCTATATGCTTTATAAACACATCTTGCTTAATATCTGCAAATTTCTTAAGATAGTTGCTAAACCCATTGTATAGATAAGGAAATGGAGGCCAGAAAAAAAAGTCAAGCAATATTCCCAGTATCGTATAGGTTAGGGTTAAGGAAAGGCTGGAATTGAAGCCAAAGTGCATCTGAGCCCGTTATAACTCTGCCTTCAATAGTAGTGATTTACTAATCTGGGTAGAAAGCAAAAAAGGAGGCATCCCAGCAGATTGTAGCTCTTGGCATAAATCAATTAAGTGCAATGGTCTTCAACCTTGAGTATGTACCCAAAATCCCCCAGGTGCCTCGTTCAAACAACAATCAAAATTTGTTACCAGAGTCCTTGCCTGTAGGCCTGATTGGGGGCGGGGTGGGGGGTGGGAGGGTGGCAACAAACTAGGTCTGGCCACTTATCCTAAAAACCACACAGAAAAGGAAACTTTTTAATTGATATGGCCATCCTGGGAAGACAAAATGAGATCCAGCAGCTAAGCCCTGTCTTCAGGGTGCTGACAGGGCCTTAAGTTTTAATAGGGGAAGAGCACTCACTTTGGCAAGCACACATACTAAAACTGGTACAAGACAGAGAAGATCAGCATGTCCCCTGTGCAAGGATGACATGCAAATTCATGAAGCATTTCATATTTTAAAAAATACAGGAAGGAAGAATTTGGGCGGCAGGGGTGGGGCAGGGAGAAGTTGGTATAATCTAGCCGTCTTGGTCAAACTGTGGTCTGGTTGATCAATCTGTTCTTCTTCTGTGAGGTAGCTCTGGAGAAGTTCTGTGTCACTGGAGGAGGCGGGGGCAATTTCCACTGGTTGCTTGGGAGGTTCATCTATCAGATTAGGTCTGTGATCCCGGAAGGGGACAATGGGGACGACAGGGGTTGGATGCTGCAAATCCTTAAGGGGGAGAAGTGAGGTTAGGTAAATCACTAAGTTATTACTAGTCTTTAGAAGAACACTCAAATGATTTACATGCCTACCTGCAGAACCAAGCAGGAACTAGATCCAAAGTTTAAGATAATAAAAGAGACAGATACAAGATGAAGGCAGGGATACTAGGCTTCATCCTACTTTTAGTTACTATTGGGCATATGCAGACCTGAAGAATCACTACTTTTAGCAAAGGCAGCCTAAACTGCTATTACAATCTCAGCCTATAGTCTCTGACAGGTCTGGTTTGTGGCTTGCTAATTTGCATGTCTAACAAGATCCCAGGTGCTGCTGCTAGGGATGACACTTTGAGTTTAGTGGGTAGCAGGTTCTCCCTGCCAGCTAAATAGCCTCCACCTTCCAGATGCCCAGGTCTCTCGAATACCCAAAAGGGAAGTTCACAACTCAGCTGCAGGAGGATCTGGAGACACACCAGTGTCCTGGCAGGGAGCAGATGGTGGGGTGACCGTGGCTCAACTCCAGGTTAGCAAGTTGTCCAGAAAGATGACTTCTTTTACTACTACATTATACTCCCAGTGGTCTCATCATCCTTTCCTGGGAAGAAACTTTCATCACGATCCCTCCTGTTCCCAGTGTCCATCTATAGGAGAGAATTCAGGTATGGCAGGTCCTTAAGGCTTAACCAACTAGCAGAAGGGTGCCTTTAAGAACAAGAATAAAAACTTACAAATAAACAACTAGATGCTGGCCCTTGGGAGAAACTTGTGCAAGAGGGGTACTGCAGCCTAAGCCTCATTAGCTTCATGGGATTGACTTCTGATCAAACTTGTCTGTATATGTCTAAACTCCAATTATAGACATATGCAAGTTATTTCCCATGAGACTCCTGTGCTTCAGGCTAATAGGGAAAGCAGTTGATTCCTGTTTAAGAGAACTTGAGCATTTCACGGTTGGAGAGGCTTGCTTGCCTTGAACCTGGCAATGGGGGAAGGGCTACTGCTGACACCCTGGAGGCTAGGACCCAGTTGAGGCACTTACCCTTGGACTTGATTTCTTCCGTGAGTTCAAAGTCTTAGAAATCTTGCCTTTTTAAAATTCATCCCCAGACTTTTTAATTTTTTTGAGACAAGAGTCTCAAGCTGCGCAGTCTGGCCTTGAATTTGCAATCCTGCTTCTGCCTTCTAATTTGCTAGGATTGTAGGCATGCCTATTGCGCCTGTCCTTTTTGTTAGGTCTCTGAAACCTTATTTTCTTATCTGGTTTGTTCTAAGATGCATAATGGGCAAACCTGGCCTTGTAATATAGTGACACACTTAGCAAACAGCTGAGTGAACTAAAATGATGCTGGACTAAGAGCTGGGGAAGGCCCTAAGATGAGTAAAGAGTGACTCCCCCTCCCGCCCAAGTTGTTCGCAGTAAGTCTCCAGAACGGGAACAGCCACAACACCAAGAACGTCAACCTGAGATGAAAAAGGAATCTGAGACATGATGTGGCTCGTGAAGGAGATGAAAGGAGGCAGCATTTGATTTGGGCCTTTTAAGGAAATATGTGAGTACAAACGTCTTAAGAAGCATTCCAAGACAGAGAAAGTCAGCATGGCCCCTGGATGTTTGTTCTAAAGCACAGTCTCCCTCCAGGGTCTTGGGGCAATGAGGGCACAGGCCAGGGGTACCAGGATGCCAAGAAGCACCTCCTGAGTATTAGTTTGGGAACCACTGATGACGAGTCCAGGTCCTCAAGCACACCAGGAACTGAATCAGACCCGGGGAATTCCCGACGTCAAAGCGGCCTAAAGGTGGAGTTGCCACCAGAAGGAATCACTGGAATGGATTTTCCTCGCTCGGTCGGGGTCTGGACGCGCGCTCAGACACCTGGAAAGTTCTCGCATTGCAGCACAGAACTACCCCGGCATCCGAGGCGCGGCCGAAGCTCCCTGGAGCCCTGGCGCCCCGCCCCGTCCCCAGCCCCGCCCACGGCGGCTGCGCGGCGTGGCTGCCCGCCTCCACGTGATCGTCGTCACGCCTCCACGAAGCGTGAGCCGCCATCATAAGTCCTGGCGACTGGGCCCGGGTCTGCCTCCCTCCCCTTCCCTGGCGGGGCAACGATGATGGGGTCGGGTTGTGTTTTTCCGAACCCGTCTGGCCCGTGAAGCCGTGAGCCTACGAGAGCGGGCCGAGCAATTGGGACCCACGGACTCCGGGGCGGGAAGACAGGCCCAGGTGTTGGCACGCCGGGGGCGGTGCCCAGAGCCGAGCCCCGCCCCTCTCAGGCCAGCGCCCAGGGCCCGCGGTCCTTGCCCGTTTCCAGTATGGCCGCCCGCTGTGCCTGACCCGCGGCCTCTCCGTTCCGGCTCCTCGTAGGCGATGCCGAGGCCGAGGCAGTGACTGACACTCTTGCTTACACTCACGCACGGACCCAGACCCACGCCCGAGCCCGAGCCCTGGGCCCGGAACCGCTCTCGCACCCGGCACCGCGGCCAGATCCCGGACCACGGCTCCCGCGCCGCCGCGTCGCCGAGAAGGGCCGCGCCGGAGCTCGAGCGCGGCGGCCCCCGGCCGGCAGCGATGGGGAAGCGGGCGGGAGGAGGAGCTGGAGCCGCCGCCGCCGCCGCCTCCGCGTCCGCCGGGGCCGGGCTGGAGCCCACGGCCGGCCGCGGCGGGGGCCCGCGGAGCGCGGCCGCCGGCCTCCTGGGAGCGCTGCACCTGGTGATGACCCTCGTGGTGGCCGCGGCGCGGGCCGAGAAGGAAGGTGAGTGTCCGCCGCCGGCACTCGCGGCCGCTGCGCTGTCACCGCTCTCGCGGAGGCCGCCGCGGGGCTGCGACCGGGGAGGCCGCGTCGGCCCCGACGTGAAGTTGGTGGGTCGAGTCCCGTACCGGGCCGCGAACTTGCAGCTCGGATGCCAGCTAGCCGCGCCGGCCGCGCTGAGTTGCGCCTGGGCTCCGTGTTCCCTTCCCCTTGTCTCCTGTCACTGCCATTTCCAAACTTCCCGAGCTCGAACGTTCTTGCCACTCGGCCCGCTATGCTGTGTAGGAGGGGCATATTTTTTTAGGCTCGATTATGGCTAATAGGTAAATTTTAGGACACTTTTTTTGGGGTGGGGGCGTCGCATTTTTAATAACGGCGTGCAGACGGAACTCGCTTTAAAATATCGTAGTAAAAATGGCAAGATTAGTGAAAAGGCTTCAGAGCACAACTTCCACAATTTGAATTTGTTCAAAGGTGTCTTTGAGGGTAATCTTATTTCTTTGGCTTCCTTCTTCACTATCGCTTTGCGGTAGTGAGGATCGTTTAGCTTATCAGTAGCTCTAAACACAATTCCATTTAACACTCTCTAGCAAGCTATTGAAGGCCAGTTTATGTTTCTTACTTATTATAAGATGCACATATAATTCAGTGTCTTTCTCTTTGATGTGTAAGACTTTAAAATTAAATAAGTTTTCAGCTTGCAAACCTTTTAACTCTAATTTACAGTTAAGGGCTGGCTCCTATTTTTAAAAAGCTCCTTAGTGTTGTCGGGCTGTAAAACTGGCACTTTGACAGGGTCAAAAGTTATTTTAAAATCTTGACCACTCAATTTGTGTAAATTTGTCTGTACTACCTGTTTTTGAGCCTCGGGAGGCTTAATGAAGAAATCACTAAAAGTGACTACTTTTTTCTTTAACAAACTTGTCAGTTTAAGCTTACATTTCACATTAACTCCACAACAAAATAATTTCTTGCCATGCTGACTTTAGAGTTGATGTTGTGCTTTAATGACTAGTTGTTTGCTTTTTACTGTTATGGAGGCCAACCAAATTAGTGTTCAAGTGTAATCGTGCTTCAGTTTACCACTTATTTTTGTTCAAAACCTTAATTCCCTTACTTTCCCCAACCTTAGCTTGGGTTACATAGGTGGAAATTTTTCAGACAATTGCCATCTATAGCAAGGATTAATTGACAGAGGCAAGATTATTTCCAGAGTGAAGCATTGTTGCTTTACGATTAGTCAGGCCTCATCATCATTGTTTACAGATGTGCAGTTATTGAGTAGTCATACAGTTGCCCATAATACCTCCATGTTCTGTAAACTCTTCCTGGGGGGTGTTGTGTTCTTGTTTTCCTATTCCTTTGCTTACCTTCCACAGTGCCAGGCACACAGTAGGCACTTAGCCTTTGAGTGAATGAGTGTCTTCATGAGCTGTTAGCCCAGGGAAATAAAATCATGAGTGAGTGTAGTAAAGCATTAGGTTTGTATTATCCTTCTGCATATTTTCCCAACAGCCATTTTATATGCTAAATCTCCCCGTTCAGTTATGTAAACAAACCTCTTGTTTGACAACTCTCATCCCCAAATATATTTGCCAAGTTCCCATTTGTATGGTTTCCAAATTTTAGCACACCTGTCTAATATCTATAAATGTATATGGCTTGCCCAAAAGAAGTGGTTCAGCCAGCCAGTGGTCCCAACTAAATCACATATGCTTTGTGACCCCTGCAGAATCTGTGTCAACAATTTATATGAGCAAAGTAGTTATCCAATGTACCGATGGTGACTATTTTAATGTGGAACATTATTATCATTAACGGGTCTGGTTCTAATCAGATATTCCCTAAGATATCCCTACAAATGGCCTGTGCAGTAAACTTTCCTGCTGCTTAAATGCCAGTGTTTTTGAGTAAGTAGGGGAAATGCAATCGATTTTCTTACATGATTGTGACACTATGAATTTGGCATCTGATGTGGCACAAGCATAACATTTGCCCCAAAAGAGTGTTGTTGAGGCTTTTTAGCAAGTCTGGGCTGATGTCTGAAGATAACTCAGTTGAGTTTGTCTGTTTATCCCCCTGAGGATTCTTTATAGCTAAGTAGCATAAAATAATTTTCAAAGTTAAGTTTCACCTGCAATTTTAAGGATAGTTCTTTGGTATGTTTGTATTTTTTTCCTGCATTGCAGTAGAATTTCACTAGAAAATCTTCAAAACAAAACTCATTGTGTCCTAAAGAAAAGCTGCAGACATAGCTACATTACCTAATGCAGTTTTCTGTGTTTGAACTTAGTGTTATTTCTGAGTTTGGAGCATGAGCCATTTCTTGTGTTAACATCCTGTGTCTTTTAGCATTCCTATATCTTAACATCCATCTTAACTGATTTGTGGGGTGTGTTATCGCTAGTCCAGAGGAAAGGGATCTTTGAGACTGGGCTGTGCTCAGAAGTTTGTAAGGACTTTGAAATAGTTGCCAGAGGTAGAACTTACTATAATTACTACAGATAACTCACTTATTCTGAGTTGGTGTCAAGATCTTTCTTGAGGCTAGGATCTAGATACTAAGAATACTGAGTGTACGTGTGTGTGTGTGGGGGAAATACACATTAAAATGTGTAGAGTGAAAAAATTTACGTGTATTTATTTGGATACTTTTAGTTTCTTTTCAGCTACAAATCAGCCTATTAAGGCAAGGAAATAAGAGTTAATTCAAAAAAGCCTCTTTCATATGTAGTGTAGTATGATTGTGAAATGGGTTTTAGGAAGGCATGGTGCCTTTTATGATAAATGAAGAGCTATAATGTAGGTATCTATTAAGTATAAACTTGGACATTTTCTAGAAATAATGTTGTTTCAGTTCCTGACAATTTAAATCTGAATGTCACATGTGTTGTCATTAATTGGCGATTGTTGGCAAGGTAATTTGATAGTCTTTATTAGGACTTAAATTTTTTTAAATTTATTTTTATTTTTTGCTTGTGTACTGTAGTTTGATGGGCACACATTTGTTTTAAGTTATACTTGTGCCATAAGTGCTGAAGAATGGTACATAGGATTTTCTCTACAGCTCCTAAGGACAAGTGCTTAGAACTGAGACCACATGAAAAGAGAGAAAGATGGACTAGTGATTTGCCTTAGGGTAGTAGAATTCATTGGGAGAGAGGTTTTTTCTTAGCCAGATTATTACTTTATTATGTCAAGATAAATTTTAAGGAGACTTTCTGAAAAGTGAGATACTTCCTTTGTGTGCAGATAGAGTAACTGCCTTGTTTTACTTATGTCTTATTATTGTAAATAAAGATAAATCAGCCTGCTACTTATTGGAAGTAGACAGTTTTGTCAATCGTCACTGTGGATATAAATGGATCCAAGAATTGTGCCAAAATCAACAAATAATTCTGTAAGAACAAATTGGTTATATGAAATTTACAATAAATAATGTTTTTTATTGTTTAAAAAAATGAAAAAAGAAATTACTAAGCACTTTACTAATGAACTTCAGCTTTTACTAAAAGCTGCTGTGCACTGTGAGGAGTTTTGGATTCCTGGAGTGGGAAGAGTTTGCCTCCCTCCTCTTGTTAGTAACTGTTTTCCTCATTATCATTCTTACAATGGCGCCTCATAGGCACCTGCCCAAAAGCTCAGCTTTGGGAGCAGATGTAAAATTGTCTAACTGGGGGCTGGGGTTGTGGCTCAGTGGTAGAGCGCTTGCCTAGCACATGTGAGGCACTGGGTTTGATCCTCAACACCACATAAAAAAATAAATAGAGGTATTAAGAATTGTCTTATTTTCTATCCAGAGTAGTGATAAGATAACTACATTTGGGGAAAAAAATGAAATCTTTGCTGAATATTTGATACTTTGACTAACCTCGAGTGACCTGAGCTTTCTGATTGGCTTTGCCACACTATGAGCCCCCTTACTGTCTGTCCTCAGCAGCACTGGGCCCAGTTTTGCTAATGGACTTTGGACTTCATGGTTGCCTCTTGTCCCAACTCTCCATCACTGCTCTCCAGTTGCCCATTGCATGTCCTCGTCCATTCGTGTCCAGGCTAGGGTTATCTTGCACCTCTAGTTACCCAATTTTTTTTTTTTTTTAATAATGTCACCATTACTCTTCTGCCACAGTGGGTTCACTTTTGACCTTTTACCCAGTAGTTTCAGTACCTGTGATGCTGTGTGTCCATCAGCTCTCCCTCTGCCTTTGATCTCCAGCCTGGGGCACTCCAGGGGCCTCACCTCCCACCCTTTCCCATTTCTGTTCAGTCCTGCGTGCCCCTCTGTGTTTGGGCTGTCTTGGCTGCTCACTTACGCATCTTTTTTTTTTGGAACCAGGGATTGAACTCAGGGACACTCGGCCACTGAGCCACATCCCCAGCCCTATTTTGTATTTTATTTAGAGACAGGGTCTCACTGAGTTGCTTAGGGCCTCGCTAAGTTGCTGAAGCTGGCTTTGAACTCGCGATCCTCCTGACTCAGCCTCCCAAGTCGCTTGGATTACAGGTATGCGCTACCGCACCCGGCATCACTTACGCATCTTGACAGAGGGGCATGCGGCATCACAGGCTACTTAAATGATTTCATGAGTGTAATTCTTCACCCAGACTGGAATTTCTGTAGGTCAGAACCTCTGTTGGCATCTGCAATGCATACATAGTTTTGAGTGAAGATTTGCCTAAAATGACCTCATCCTTCATTTTTCATACCTGTTACCTGGGTTTTAGAGTCAGGAATACAGGTAAAACCAGGCAGGCACGGTGACATAATCCCCATGACTCAGGAGGCTGCTGGGAGGATTACAAGGCCAATCTCTTGCAAATTAGCAAGACCCTGTCTCAAAATTTAAAAATGTAAATAAATGACTAGGAGTGTAGTTTAGTGGTAAAGCACCCCTGAGTTCAATCCCCAGTACAAAATACACACGTACATCCCCACCCCACAGGTGAAAATCTCAGTTTAGGTGTAGATGTCATTAGGAAGTCTGCTGGGGCAGGACATTGAGCAACACCACCTTTGTCTTCCCCACATGTTGCTTCCACTTGTAACTAAAATGAGCTGTGGATACTTACCCAGACCATTATTCCAGTGGCTTTTGGATTTTACAAATATTAGATCTTCATAAAAGCCCTGTGTATAGATCATGCATGAAACTGAGGCTTGGAGAGGTTAATATACCCACCGTCAGCTGGACACAGTGGTGCTCACCTGTAATCCCGGCTACCTCAGCGGCTCAGGCAGGAAGAACACAAGTTCAAGGCCAGCCTAGTCACCTTAGTGAGACCCTGTCTCAAAATTAGAAAGGCTGGGATGTAGCTCAGTGCTAGTGTAACATGCATAGGCCTTGGGTTCAATCCCCAATACTCCCCCCACCCCTGCCCCCTGTCAGGCAACAGGCTGGTAAATGATAGGGCTGGGATTCCATTCCCAAACCGTCTGTCCTTAGAGCCAAATCCTTAATGAGAACTTAAGGATGTAAATTTTATTATATTATGTACCATATGCCAGTTTGTATAAAACCAGAATATTAAATATTAGAGTGAAGGAGCCTTTTTTGGATTTTGTTGTTGTTTGTTTTGTTTTCTTAGAGCTTTATAGTAACACGTAGTAGGGCTTATCCCAACATGGGTTTTGTTTTTAGGCTGCCGTATTCTGTCAACTTGTTAACCATTAAAATGCTCACAGCCCATTCTGGATTATGAAGGACCCTTTAGAAGGAAAGCAATGAGTGGATAATCCAAGAAAATGAGCATTTGGCATTGTGAACTACTGATTCTTTTTGATGATTCAGATGCCTGGTTCTGTTGCTTAGGTTAAGGTTAAACAATATTGCACTCTGTGAACACGCCTTAGCTCTGGATTGCTGTGACATTAGTCTAAACACATGGAATGTTCTCAGAAGTTGTACCTGGATTGAAAGGCACTGGAGATAATCCAAGGGCTGGTAGTGGAATTGGCTTTTAACAGGGACATTTCTTTCAGACTTAGCATCCAAAGATTTCTGAAGAAGTTCATTTCTAGTTCTTTGTTCCTTCTTGCAAAGGTGTTGGAGAATTGGCCTTTCCTGTTTGCCCCATTTCATAGCATACAGCACTTAGGGCAGAGGTCTCAGAAATGTGTGAGGTCATGATAGAGTTAGGAAACTTATTGTTTAGTTTTATTAAAAAATTTTAATAGTAGTAAAAACACATAGAATTGACCATCTTAATCATTTTTAAGTCAACAGTTGGGTAGTGCTAAGTATAGTCACATTGTTACATAACAGATCTCCAGTACTTTTTCATCTTGCAAAGTAGAACTTCTATACCCATTAAACAACTCCCCATTTCCCTCCCCTCACCCCCACAGCCTCATAAATGCCATTCTACTTTCTGTTTCTATGAAGTTGTCTATAGACAATCCATAGAAGCAAATGATACAAGATTTGTTTTTGGACCTGATTACTTTGTTTAATATGATGTCCAGAAAGTTGATTCATTTGCACCTGTGTCACAATTTCCTTTTTAAGGCAGGATAATATTCCATTGTATGTATTTGCCACATTTTGTTCATTCATTCATCCATGGACACTTGGGTTGCTTCTTTCTCTTAACTGTTGTGAGTAATGCCAAGAGGATGTGGGTCCAAATCTCTCTTCAGAGCCTCACTTTCAGTTCTTTTGGATATATATCCAGAAGTGAGATTTCTGGTTCATATGCTGGTTTATATTTAATTTCTTGCAGTGGTTGCCACACTGTTTTCCACTGTGTCTGCACCATTTACAATCCCAGTAGTGCGTGCAGTTTCTAGCTTCTCCATACTCTTGCTAACACTTGATATTTTGTGGTTTTTTTTGGCTCTTTTAATTTGGGGTGGGGGGGTGCGTGGATAGTGACTATTCTAATGGGTAACCTCATTGTGGTTTTGATTTGCATTTCTCTAATGTTTAGTGATGTTGAGCATCTTTTCATTGTTGACCATTTGTATAGATTTGGAGAAATGTCTGTTCAAGATTTGAATCAACCTTATGCTTGTTGTAGGAGCTCTCTCTATATTGTGGGTATTAACCTCTTATCAGATAGTTTGCAAGTATGTTCTCTCATTACTCAGGTTACCTTTTCACTGTTTATCAAGTTTTCCATGCAGTTCCAGTTGTCTGTTTTTGCTTACCTTGCCTTTGCTTTTGTCGTCTTATCTGTGATACTGTTGCCAAATTCAATGTCATGAAACTTTCTCTGTTTTTCTTCTAGGAGCTTTATAGCTTGGGATCTTATATTTAGGTCTTTAATGCATTTTTAATTAATTAATTTTCCTATACATTGTAAGGAGTCTGGACTTCGTTCTTTTGTGACAGTTTGGTTTTCCCAGTGCTGTTTGTCAGAGAAACTAGCCTTTCCCCATTGAGTGGCCTTTGCATCCTTATGTGAAGAGCTCTTGGCCATCTGTGTGAAAGTTTATTTCTGGGCTCTTTACATAATTGCTGTCTGTGTCTGTCTTCATGCTGGTGCCACACTGTTTTTTGATCACTGTATCTTTATAATGTGTCTTGAAATAGGAAGTGTGAGACCTCTAACTTTGTTCCTCCTTAAGATTAGTTTGGCTATTTCAGGTCTCTTGAGATTCCATGGGATTTTGGATTTTTTTTTTTCTTCCCTATTTCTGCAACAACAACAAAATGCCATGGGGATTTGAATGGGGATTGTGTTGAACCTATCAATCACTTTGTGGAGTATTGACAGCCTGAGTCTTCCAGTCTGTGAACCCAGATTAGCTTCCTGTTTATTCATGCCTTTAATTCTTTCAGCAGTGTTTTATACAGATTTTCAGTATACAGGTCTTTCACCTCCTTAGTTAGATTTATTCGTTAGGTGTTTTCTTTTTGCTGCCATTGTGAATCAAAAATGCGTTTTTAAACTTAAAATTTCAGTTAGTGTATGACTATTAGATGTGAATATATGGTTTTTGTTTTTAATGGAGAAACATTGTTTATTTGAAACAAAAAAAGTACTAGATGCTTAAGATATTTCCTTAGATTACTTGTCTGTGAAATGAAAAGTATTTTAAGTCTTTCATTCTGTTTTGACTATTTTAAAAATCAGTTATAAAGACTCCAAAATGATAGGACAGTTGAGTTCCTTAAAACTAATATTTTCTATATAGTTATATTAAAAACTGTCTCAGCAGTAAAGTTTGAGTAGTAGTGTAAGCCAGCTTTACTGATTCAAGTTAATTAGCAGTTTGTATGCACAGTATGGCAAAAGGCCCTACTTGGATTTTGTTTTTGGGGAACGATTAAATTGGAAGCAGATTTTAAAGGGAATTATTTATGATACAAAGGTGCTCTCTAAATCTTACCTGTATTTGTAAAGAGCCTTGAGACATAGTTTGTCATTCCAAAAGTGATTTGGTAAAGCAGTATGCTTTCAGACAAAACTTAGGTAAAATTGGACCACTTTAAAAAATGCTTCTGTGAATTGGTGATGTGGGTTTGTGGTAACTATTGCTTTTTGATTAGCAAGTGGAGAGTGAAATGGTGGACAGCGCTACCAAGATGTGATTTCTCTTTGGGGGCTGGTGCTGCAGTGGTTATGGTCCAGATACAGTGGAGTTCTTATATGTTTAGGGGTCTACCTCACTATATGGGGGACTTCTCTTGTTTTTTTTGCTGAACATGAAAATGGGTTATTGAGGTTTGTATTAAAAAGAGACAGGAGGAGGCTGGGAATTAGATCTAGTTTTATTGGAGTCCTAGAGAGTCATAAATAGAAAAGAATTTCTGTACATTGTCAGTTCCTAACTGCATCTGGGTTGATTTATTCTTGTGTAGTATCTTGAGCTTTTGGAGGTTCAGACCTGAGCCTTGTTATCCCTGGACCTAATGTTTAAAGGGCTCCCAAGTGTTGAGTTCTGCACTGGTCTGTGTTGTTAACTTTCTATTCCTGTAAAAAATACCTAAGATAATCAGCTTATAGGAAGAAATGGTTTGTTTTGGCTCACAGTTTTGGAGGTTTCAGTCCTTGCTTGGTTGGCCCTGTTGCTGTTAGGACTGTGTGAGGCAGTGAACCATGGTGGGAGCCCATGGGGAGCAAAGCTGCTCACTTCATGCTGAGGATGCGAAAAAGAAAGAGGAAGAGACTTGGGTCCCACAGTCTGCCTGTAGGGCACATCCCCAGTGACCTAAAACATCCCCTCGGCCCTGCCTTTTAAAGGCTCCACCCCTTCCCAACAGCCCCAAACTGGTGAACAAGCCTTCTCTACACATGGGCCTTGGGAGCACCTTGCATATCTGAACTATAGTGCTAGAAGTGGTGAACCATTACCAAGCAGTAAAAGGTGAAACAATTAAGAAAGGTATTTCTGAAATCACAATATTTATACAAATTTGATTTTAACCATTTCAGGAATATGTGGTGGCACTGTTTGCCTATAATTGCCTGATGGTGCAGCTTAATAACCATTGATCGCTGATGCTTATCAGCTGTTTTCTTTGTATCAAGCGTGGTGCAACTGAATTGGCACTATGTTTAATACAAAGCCAACCAAGCACAGACTGAAACCTCCAAAACTGAGCCAAAATAAACCGTTTCTCTCTATAAGCTGATTATTTTAGGTATTTGTTACAGGAATAGAAAGCTAACGACACCGACCAGTGCAGAACTCAACACCTGGAACCCCTTCAAATTTAATTACAATTTTAGCCTTCAGTAAAATGAGGCAGTGTAATACATAAGAGTTCTTTATGATACAGACAACTCGAAGGTTGACTTTGGAAGTTTTTTTTTGCTTTTATTTTGGAATGTTTTTTGCTGGGGTGGGTACTGGGGATTGAACCCAGGGCTACTTAAACACTGAGCCACATTCCCAGCCTTTTTTTCTTTTTTTTTTTTTTTGAGATAGGGCCTTACTGTGTTGCTGAGGTAAATATTTTTAATTGCACAAAATTCATGTTGATTATAAGACAAATTATAAAATATAGTTTAGTAAGTGGTGAAAAGTTGTAACCAATCAAGAACCAACTTTAGACATCCATGTTTTGGTCTCTGTCCTTTTGTGTCAGTCTTCCTGCTTTATCTCCCCTTGTTCCCATTTTGAAAAACAGATGTTGCCAGGTTGCCTGTTGAGAAAGCTGTGTCGGCTGAGGAGCACTGAGGAGGCACTCAGCTCCCCACCCGGCTGCTGCCATTCTGCCATAAAGCAGATTGTTTTAATTGATTTTAAAATAATTACTAAGAAGAAGCACTTAATACATTTTTTGGATTTTTGTTTCTCTTGTGTCGCTTTATCAGGTCTTCCATCATTTTTCCCTTTTGTGTTCTGAGTTTTTCCTTTTGACTTAAAAGAATGCTGAATTAAGGGCAGTGTTTCCCAAGTTTCTGTTTGTATTTCAATTTTTTGTGTATTTCTATTTTTAAATTTATCTGCCAAACCTGGAACTCTTGTGGTTTCTACCTTCATTATCCTACCTTAAAAGCCGTGTGTACAAAGATTGTGTGTTCACCAAGATTTTCATCTCCGTACTTCTGAGTGCAAGTACTGCCTTCAGAGTGCCTTGCTGTAGGTGAACTCTGTTCTCAAACGGCTAGTCCCTTTCTTGAATGCCACTCGTTGAATTATATACAGAATTTCCTTTTTATTCAAAGTGTTGTGTACTTGGATCTGTTTCTTGATTTTCTGTTTTTACCCCCACATACATATTTGTATGTTCCTGTTGAAATTGATTTTAGGTAAAATAGTTTGTTTGTACATTTCATTAGCTGGCTTGGCATGTTATCTTGTTTCCTTACATTATTATTTCTCCAAAAGCATTTTCTTGTGTATCTTGGTTTTATTCCCCATGAATCCTAAAATCATTTTGTGGAAACAAATTTAAATTTGGGTTTTAACTAAATTGCATTAATAAAATATTAGCTAAATTTGAATACTTACATCTTCGTAATGTTCTTTTCCATTTTTCATGTATATCCATATATATTAAGTTAAACTGCATGAAATTGGCATTTTTGTAGGTCCAGAGTGATTAAATAACAACTTCTGTGTTTGTTTGAATTACTGCATTGGCCAGAGCTGTGGAACAGTGTTAAATGGGGGTGATGCCCGAGCGCCCTTACCTTCTTGTGGTCTTTGGAGAAATACCTTCTGTGTTTCTTTGTCAAGTATGGTCATGGCATGTCGTTGAGGTTAGATGTTCTTGATAATGGGAGAGTTCTTATATTTTAAGAGTTGGCTTTAGGGTTGTCAGAGGTAGAAGTTTGATTTTACCTGGTGAAATTTTGTTACATGTTTTAACTTGAAGCTGTTGACTTTGGCGGTAGCAACTGCCGCAGCAGTTCTCTGAGCTCACGGTGGAAAACCTGTGGTCGATGCCCGCCAGTCGGGCCCGTGCAGCTGCCAGGCCACATCCTTCACACTTGCACATGTTTGTGCCCTCTGGCTGGTGTGGTGGTTTTATAGTGTGGGCTTTTTTTTCAAACCAAAACTTTTTTAAAAAGTTTTGAAATATTTCAGACATTGACAAAAGCTACCCATAGTAATAACAACAACAACATGATTTTAAGAATAAACTTGAGAAATGTACAGAATCTGGGAAAAAAGAACAGAGAAGTAGAAGTGAATGGAGGATGCTGTTGTGCTTTAGACTGAGAACTTGACATTGTAAAGATGTCAGTCCTAGCTTGGTTAACTTGGTACTTTAAAAAATACCAACAAAGCTTTTTATGGAGTTCAGAATGTTGATGATAAAGTTTGTATGGAAAAATAAACATGTAGAAATGCTGGAAAAATGTTGAAAAAGAAAAGTTGTTCAGGGTGACTGGCACAGCAGTTATGAAAACATACTCTGGCTGGGAACAGTGGTGCACACCTATAATCTCAGCTACTGGAGAGGCTGAGGCAGGAGGATCACAGGTTCAAGACCAGCCTGGGCAATTCAGTAAGACCCTGTCTTAAAAAAAGGGGGAGAGGGGATTGGGGGTGCATCTCAGTGTTAGAGTGCCCCTGGGTTTAATCCCCAATCAGACCAGTTGTGCTCTTAACCTGTTATGTAACTGGAATAAGTTATTAGTGTATAAATAGACAATAGCTGAATACAAATGTTCATTAATATACAGTAAGTATGTGGCTTATGCTAAAAAAAATTGCTTTTCTTGGATTCTGGTACTTTGGTTTTTGCTGAGCAGAGGGGTGCCTGTGGGACCAGCTCCAGATAAAACCCTGGGCCCTATGTGAGTCCTGCTAAGGCTGTGGGAAGTCACAACCTCAGTGGCTTAAAACAGCCTGTTTACTATCTGTGGTTCTGGAGGGTAGAAGTCTCAAAGGTGTTGTCCAGTCTGTGCTACTTCTAGAGGCATCTGGGGGGAGTCTGTTTCCTTGAGTTTTGTGGCTTCAAGAGGCTTCCTGCACTTGTGGCTCCTGGCCCCCTTCCTCATGTCACGCCATCTTCTTGCTTCAAACCACCTCCTGCTCCCATCCCCATGCTTGCCCACTGCTCTCAGTGTGGCAATATTTGGCCCACCCAGATATATATAGGATAACCCCCCACCAGGAAATCCTTAATTCAATCACATCCGCCAAGTCCTTTTTGTAATATAAGGTAACTCCCTGGATTGGGACTTGGACATCCGGGAGCCATGTTCAGCCTGTCATAGAGCTTTTAGTGACCATCATTAGCAATCAGAGAACCACAAATGAAAACCACAGTGAGCTCCTACCAGTGCCACTCTCATCAAAAAGGTAGTAAATGTTGGAAAGAATGTGAATGAAGGTTTTTGGAAGGCCACCTGCTGCTCTTTGGAGCATAAGGTGGTACAAGTGCTTTGGAAAACAATGTGGTAGTTCCTCAAATAATAAATATGGAGTTACTGTATAACCCAGCAGTTCTACTCATAGGTATTAACCCAAATGAAATGATGACAAACACTTGCAAATAAAAATGTACAGTATTGGTAACAGTCAAAAAGTGGAAACAGATGTTTATTGATGAATGGATAAATAAAATGGAATGTTGTTCGTTCATGATAAAGGAGTGAAGTACTGATGCCTCCTGCAACAGGGATGACACGAGCACAGAGCCACTCCAGAGAACCGCATGGAACCACGGATGGATTTACATGCGTTGTTAAGAATTGCCCAACTCTAGGACCGTAGGAGGGAGGTATGGGGTATGACTGTTAATGGGCTCAGAGTTTGTTTAGGGTTGGTGGAAATGTTTTGGAATTAGGTAGTGATGATGTTTGCACAACTCTGAATACACTGAACATGTGCATTGTGTGCTTTAAATGGGCAAATTGTTTGGAAATTATATCAATAAAACTGATACTAAAGTTTTGTTAAAAAGTTGATATTCTTTTTGTCTAAAGGAAAATAAACCTAAATGAATACCATTTCTCACTATTCAAATGGCGTAAGTTTCAAAGCTTGACAGCACTTTTGGCAAGGCAGTGAGAAAGAATGTTCTCATACTTTAAGGCAGGAATGTACCAGGTACATTTTTAAAAATTTTATTTTATTTATTTATTTTTATGTGGTGCTGAGGATCAAACTCAGTGCTTCACATGTGCTTGGCAAGCACTGTATCACTGAGCCACAACCCCAGGCCACATTTCTGTTTTTTTAAATTTGTTCTAATCAGCCATACACAATAATAGAATGTGTCCATGCATTTTGATAAATCGTACATAAATGGAGTATAATTTCTCATTTTTCTGGTTGTACATGTTGTCGGATCACTTTGGTCATGCAGTTATATATGTACATGAGATAATAATGTCTGAATCATTCTATTATCCTTTCTACCCCCATGGCCCCTCCCATCCCTCTCTCCCCTCTACCTAAAGTAGCTCTGTTCTTCCCTAGCACTCCCACCCCCCGTATTGTGAATTAGCATCCGCATATGAGAGAAAACATTTGGCCTTTGGTTTGGGGGGATTGGTTTATTTCATTTGGCATGATATTCTCCAATTCCTTCCATTTACCTGCAAATGCCGTAATTTCATTCTTCTTTAAAGCTGAATAATATTCCATCGTGTGTGTGTGTGTGTATAAAATATATATCACATTTTCTTTATCCATTAATCTGTTGAAGGGCATCTAGGTTGGTTCCATAATTTAGCTATTGTGAGTTGAGCTGCTATAAACATTGATGTGGCTGCATCACTATCATATGCAGGTTTCAAGTCCTTTTTCCCAATCTGTAGGTTCTCTTTTCATATTATTGTTTCTTTTGTTGAGAAGAAGCTTTTTAAATTTGAATCCATCCCATTTATTGATTCTTGATTTTACTTTCCTCTAGGAGTCTTGTTAAGGAAGTCAGACCCTAGGCCAACAGGGTGAAGATTTGGGTCTACTTTTTTCTTCTATTAGGCACAGGCTGTTCTAGTGCCTAAGTCTTGGATCCACTTTGAGTTGAGTTTCGCGCAGAGAGAGAGAGAGAGGTTTAATTTCATTTTGATTCATGTGGCTTTCCAGTTTTCCCAGCATCATTTGTTGAAGAGGCTATCTTTTCTCCAGTGAATGTTTCTGGCGCCTTTGTCTAGTATGAGGTAACTATATTTATGTGGGTTTATCTCTATGTCTTCTATTCTGTCCATTGGTCTATGTGTCTGTTTTGGTGCCAATACCATGCCGTTCTTGGTACTATAGCTCTGTTGTGTAGTTTGAGGTCCAGGATTATGATGCCTTCTGCTTCACTTTTCTTGTTTGAATGTTGTTGGAATTTTAATAGGCATTGCATTAAATCTGTATAATACTTTTGGTAGTACGGCCATTATTATTATTATTTTTTGGTACTGGGAATTGAACCCAGGGACTCTTCCACCACTGAGCCACATCCCCAGCCCTGTTTTGTATTTTATTTAGAGACAGGGTCTCACTGAGTTGCTTAGGGCCTCGCTAAGTTGCTGAGGCTGGCTTTGAACTCGCGATCCTCCTGCCTCAGCCTCCCAAGTGCTGGGATTGCAGGCATGTGCCACTGTGTCCAGCTAGTATGGCCATTTTGACAATATTAATTCTGCCTATCCAAGAGCATGGGAGATCTTTCCATTTTCTTCAGTGTCTTTCTTTAGTCTTCTGTAGATTTCATTGTAGAGGTCATTCACTTCTTTTGTTAGATTGATTCCCAAGTATTTTATTTTACTTTTTTTTTTTTTTGAGGCTATTGTGAATGGTGTAGTTTTCCTAACTTCTCTTTCATTAGATTCATCACTGATGTATAGGAACGCATTTGATTTATGGGTGTTGATTTTCTATCCTGCTACTCTGCTGGATTTAATCTTAATGGAAAAAAATTGGCAGAATCTCTAACAAAGCTACATATAGGTTTACAATTTTGGCTTGGCCATCTGGTTTCTAGGAATTAACCCCAAAGATACACTTACAACCCAAATACATATGTGCATGTTATTCATAGTGCTATTATTTGTAAATGAAAAATATAAGAAACTGTCTAAATGTTCATGGTAGTGTTGAATACAGTGTTAAATCCACATAATGGATTAATATTCTGCACCTGTAGAAAAGGAATGAAGAGGCTCTCTAGTGTCTGCTAGTCAGTGCTCTCCTCAGCATACTGACAAGCAGAAGCAGCTGAGGCACAGAACGTGTGTGGTGTGCTACCTTAACTGACATTTTTACAAATTTGTGTCTGTGTGGTTCTGTGACTTCTAGTGCTGTCTCAATGGGGGTAACCACTCCCACACTCAGTGCAGAGAACGGTTCCCTCAACCTCCCAACTCCCTTGCCCTGCCCGTGTACTCAGGTCCTGTCTGCTTCTGATCCTTGGCAGCCCTGGATCAGTTTGCTCTCAGTTGCTGTGGTTTTCTTTGTTCTGAGGATGTCTTATGAGTGCCATCATATGGTATATGTGATTTTTGAGGCTGCTTTCTTTACTTGGCACAGTGTCTTTGAGATTTGTCCAACTTGTGTGTCCCCTTAGTTTGTTTCTCTGTAGTGTTGAGTAATATTCCATTGTATGAATATACCATTTTTTTTTTATCTGTTGCTGAAAATTCAGGTTTCCAGTTTTTGGCTATTACAAAGTTTCTTTGAACATTCATATGTAAGTCATTGTATGAGCATGTATTTCAAATACCTAGTGGGATTCTGGATCATACAGTAGTTGTACATGTAACTTGAAAAACTGCTCACCCGATTTCCAGTGGCTGTAGCATTTTATATTCCCACCAGCACTGTAGATGAGTCCTAATTCTTGTACTGGGCTGTAACTTAATGGTAGAGCATGTATCTAGTACACATGAGACCCTGGGTTCCATCCCTAGCACCTTAAAAAAAAAAAAAATCCAGTTCTTCCATATCCTTGTCAACACTGGGCATCTGTTTTCTAAAAGCCAGTTTAACAGGTGTGTATAGTAACATTTCATTGTAATGTTCAATAATTCATAAAATCTAACTTGCCAGTATGCTCTTTTGTAGATCTTGTCTTTGGCATTATCTAAAAAAGCTCTTCCTATATCAAGGTCACAAAGGTTTTCTCATATTCTAGATTTTTCTATAGTCATAGTTTTTTTCTTTACAACTGTGATTCATTTTGACTTAATTTTTATATATGGCATAAGGTATGGAACCAATAATTTTATTTTTTAAATATAAATGCCCCATTGTTCTAGTGCAATTTTGTTAAGAGGGTGTCCCTTTTCCCACTGTATTCTTTGCCCTTGCCCTAAACCAGTTGCTTATAGGTATGTGGGTTTATTTTTGGTGTTTCTCTCTTTTATTCAAATAAATCTATTTGTGTATCTTGATCCTGATACCGCACTGTTCTGACCACTGTAGCTTTATAATGTTTTTTTTCTTTTCTCTTTTTTTTTTTTGTGAGCCAGATCTCACTGTGTCACCCAGACTGGCCTTAATCTCCTGGGCTCAAGTCATTCTTGGCCTCAACCTCCCAGTAGACAGTAGGCGTGCTGCCTCACACCCAGCTATAGTAATTAATTAAAACAGATAGTGTTAACTCCTCTAGCTTTGGTTTTTTTTTTTTTTTTCCAGTTTTCCTGTTCTATCTCTTTCATACTTCATTATGAATTTTAGAATCACCTTATTAACTTGTGTAGCAAAGCTTGCTAGGATGTTGTTTGGGATTTTGCCGAATCTATAGGTGAATTGAAGAACTGATATCTTGACAGTATTTAGTCCTCTGGTGCATGAACAGGGATGTTTTCTCCAATATTTTAGGTCTTCTTTAAGCAATATAGTTTTCAGTATAAAAGTTTTACATTTTTTGTCAGATTTCTCTGGTAATTTTGTTTTTTTTTTGTTATCCTAAATGATACTGTTTTTAAAAATTTCAGTTCTGATAGTTCATTACTGGAATATAGAGATAGGTTGATATTCCCATGTCGATCTTGTAGTCTCTAATCTTGTTTAAACTGACTTTAGCTCTGATAGTCTTTTGTGTCCACAGATAAAGACAGTTTTACCTTCTCTTTTCTGGTCTAGAAACCTGTTATTTTTCATTCCGGATTGGAGTGCCTGAGACCTTCAGCACAGTGTTGAGTAGAAGTGTAAGAGTGGGCATCTGCGTCTTGGTTGTGTTCCTCAGTGGCAAGTGTCATCCTTCACCACTAAGCATGGTCTTATCTGGGGGCTTTTCAAATTTTCCTGTTCTTGGCTTGAGGAGGTTCTGTGTCTGGATTGATGAGGGTTGAGTTTATCAAATACTTTTTATGTATCTGTTAGATTTTTTTTTCTTAAGCCTAATACAGTGCATTTCTTGGTCATAATGTCTTTTTGATGTTGTTGGATTTTTTGACAGAAAGTTTGTTTAGGAGATTTGTATCTTTGGTCATGAGGCATGAGGGCTACTGTTCTGTTTTCTTGTAATGTCTTTGCTTTGGTATTAGTTGAGAGTTCTTTTCCCTTTTTAATTTTTTGGGAGAGCCTGTTTAGATTTGACTTTATTTCTTCCATATGTGTGTGGTAGGAATTACCATTGAAGCCATCTGGGCCTGGAGTTTTCTTTTGGGGGAGGTTTTTAACCACACCTCAGTTTTTAAGGTATAGGGCTAGTCAGAATTAACCTATTTCTTCCCAAGTGAGCTTTGGTAATTAATGTCTTTCAGAGAATTTGCCCATTCATTTAAGTTGTCATTTGACAAACTTCTACAGTGTTTCCTTCCTATCTCTTGAATATCTTTAGGGTCTGTAGTGGTGATTCCTGATATTTATAATTTGTCTTCTTTTTTCTTGATTGGTTTAACCAGAGTTTTATCCATTTTCGTAATCTTGTCCCCAAATAAGCAGCTTTCTCTCTCTCTTTTTCTGTCTCATCGATTTCACTGGGATATTTGTTGCTTTCTTTTACTTACTGATGTTCTTGTTCATTTTCCTTCTTTGTAGTTTCTTAAGGAAGAAGCTGAGGTCTTTGACTTGAGGCCTTTAGGTATTTACTGAGGATCTCCGTGGGTCTGGGGGTTTCCAGTTTTAAGCCTAGGCATTTTCTTCAGTATCTTTCTGTCCCCCTCCCGATCCCAGTGTGGACCGCAGTTGTCCTGTACTAGACGGCTTGAAGTTGATCCCACAGCTCATGGTTGTGCTGAGCGATCTGGGTTTTGGGGAGTGCTTCCTTGGGGATTGGTGGACTGCTCTGCCTTCAGGGGTCTTAGGCTTTTCTGCTACACTCTCTACCATTCATCCCATCCAGTGTAGTTTTTCACCTCACATGTTGTAGTTTTCTTCCCTAGAAGTATATTTCATTCTTTTTTGTATCTTCCATTTCTTTCTTTTTTGGACCATGGGAACACAATACCTGTTTTATTGTCATATCTGTCAACTAAGGGTTTTGTCTTGTTTTTGCGCAATGCTAGTGGTTGAACGTGACGCCTCGTGTGCTAGGCAAATGCTCCATCCCTGGAGCTACATCCATAGCCCATTAAGGTCTTGCTTTAGGTGGGTCTGCAGCAGTGCTCATTTTGAACTATTCTCCATGGCTGAGGCAAGATCCTCCTGAGCACTCTCACCAGTATTTCACTAACTAGTTTTTCCAATGTCACTGGTGGGAACAGGCACTATATCTGACCCCGGCTGAATGCCAGGTATAGTTCCTCTAATCCCTCTGTGTGGTTCCTTTCCCAGCCTTGGTTGGTTAACCCATATGTGATCAGTACTTTGCCGCATACTTGGGGGGAACTGTCTGTCACCCTTTAGGTTGCCCTCTGCAATCCTTTCCTTCTCAGCCTCTGTCCTGTGACCTCTCACTGCTTTGGTTTCCTTGGAGTCTTGGTATGTCTCTTCAGCTTGCAGAGTCTACCGAACTCTACCAGTTTCCCCTCCCTGTATGCCTAGTATGTTAGTGAACTTTTGTTGCTGTGACCAAAATATCTAACAAGAACAGCATATAGGAGGAAAAGTTTATTTGAGGCTCATGATTTTAGAGGTCTCAGTCCATGGTTGGCTGACCCCATTGCTCTGGGCCCTAGGTGAGGTACAACATGGTGGAAGGACGTGGTAAGAGGAAGCTGCTTAACTCACAGCAGCTAAGAAGTGGAGCCGGAGGAGCCAGGGCCAAAATAAAAACCCCGGAGGTGTGCCACCAGTGACCTACTTCCTCCAGCCACTCCCATCTGCCTCCATTTACCACACAGTGCTGTTGTCCTTTCGAATTATTAATCCATTGAATTGATTTATCTCCCAGGTGGGTTATAGCTCTCATGATCTAATCATTTCGCCTCTGAACATTGCTACATCATCTCTTGAGTTTTGGGGGGGGGCTCTTCTTATTCTAGCCATTAACACCTAGTAACTCAAGGCAGTAAGCTGAGGGAATGGTAGGACTCACCCTCTTTGTTTGCCAACTCTAAGGGGTTGATGTCCTTTGTCAGCTTGTGTTTAGGTTCTGAAAATTCTCATGTAATGAGTTTAGTCTTGAGTTTTTGGTTGTTCAGGCTAGGAAGGTATACTGGCCCCCGTTACAACATCATGCCCAGAAGCAAGTCAGCATATCTATATCAGTTTCTCCTCTCCAGTATGAACAGTATTGTTATTTTCAGGTGTTACTCCTGAACTTTTTGCTACAGAAAACCTTCTGTTAATTAGTACTGGATGTGACATTAGTTGCTGCTGCTGCTGTAACAATTAGCCACAAGCTTAGTGACTTTAAACAACACAGATGCGTTACTTCATGGGTCTGGAGATCAGAAGTCTGAAATGAATATCAATGGGCTAAAATTAAAATGTTGGTAGGGCTGTTTCTTTCTGGATGTCCTAGGGAAGAATCTGTTGCTTGACTTTTCTAGAGCTTTTACAGCTTCCTTGGTTTTGGGGGCCTCTTCCTCCATCTTCAGAACCAGTAGTGTTGGGTCAACTCCTCACACCGCTGCCTCTGGGTCTCTCTTTTTTTGCCTCTCTCTTCCACTTTCAAGGACACTGGGCCCATGCGGGTAATCCAGAGTAACTTCCCTGTCTTAAAATTCAGTCATTTACAGCCTTAATTCCATCTGCAGCCTGAATTCCTTTTTGCCATGTGATCTGACATGTTCACGGGATCCTGAGATTATCATGTGGACATCTTGAAGTGGTCCTCATTCTGTGTGCCACGGATAGATGGCTTTCAGCATTGCTGTCATCTGCCGCAGACATTTACCTTTAACAATGAAGAAGAATGGTCTTATATAGCATTTTCTTAACCTGCACTCATGGAAACATACTATTAGAAATCATGAAACTATAAACCTGAACTTTTTAAAAAAATGTGCTCTCATGATCTCACAGCATTTAGAGGTAGTTTATTTTTAAACAATTTCAGACTTGGCTCATATTGATTTTTATGAAGCACTCACAACATTTTGAGAATGTCTTAGCTGGTTTCATCTGTCCGTCTGTAAAGCTCCTCAAGTGACTGATGGCCACCACTAAGGTAGTTTTAGCAAGTACCAACGACTATGCCTTTGCATTTCTGGGTTCTTTCCTTCTGGAGGCCCATACAGGCATCCTGTGCCCCTTGACCTCTTGTGTTCTTTGTTGCCCATGTCACCCAGCAGCCGCTCGCTTCCTGCCGGCCTTCAGTGTGGGCACTTTCAGCCCTCTGACCAATAGCAGTGTCTAGGCCCAGGGTTTCCCTCTGACATCTACTCAGGATCCTTATGGAGGCTTGTCCGTGCTTAATACTGGCACAGTAACGCTCTGAGCAGTCAGGTTATCATTTTTGCCTCCGTAGCTGTCTTCGTCAGATGTTTAAATAATTATTGATGAAGTTCTGAAGTTAAGTCCGAAGTCATGTGCAAGATGAATAATGATTTAATGATTTTAACCATTCTTTGTGCTTGTCCCCCTCACAAGCTACATTATAAATCAGACAAACCAGCTTGTATTTGTCCAAGAAGGATTGAGTGTCAGTAGGTCAGTGGGGCCGCTCCCAGCGCAGAGTCAAGACATCTGTTGCTGCTGCGCTGTTTGCTTTGCTAGTATTGGCAGGTCCCTGGGTGAAAACACATAGGATGTGCCCAGCAGGGCAGGCCATCAGAAGGGGGCCAAAGCACAGGCACTTTGTCCTTGCTTCAGGAGTGGGCTTGAGTTGTCTCCCTCCTCTGGCCACAGTCCTGGGACCTGGAGTTTTATCAGTGGAACACCTGTTCTTCCACCCTGCTGGTTTCTGCCTGGGGTCCAGTGTCTGGTGAATAATTAAGATCAAAGCTTTGCAAATGGATGACTTTTCTTTATGCATTAACTTATTGTTTACAGGCTGCATGTGTCCTTGGAGGAAATTATTTAATTGTGGACTACATTCAGCTCTAAAATGCACACGTGCTGGTTAGAGTTGTGGCACTTTGCATAGTTTGAATGAAGTTAGTTTTCTGATGTCTTTACAGAGAAGACCTCCTGCCTTTGTTCTGTTTCCTTCTGACCTGTGTCTGTTTACTTTGTCCCACCCTTCTCACCTCCTGAAAGAAGCTGCCTGAAGCTTTTGTTTCTTCAGCAGCTATCAACATCTTCATTCTTCCTATTGAGCAGTTCTTTGGGGTCTGGAGGAGCCTAAGGACATACCAAAAAGAGGTAGCCACTTCTTAAAGGCATTGTGTTTTTAATAGCCTATGCAAACTTTCTTTCCAGTCTAGTGTGTATCCTTGGGGGTTCCAATAGAAAATCAATTTTCCCCAAGTGTATGCTCCTGGGGGACAAGCTTTGTGCCTCTAGCTCACAATAGCAAATTCCTGGAAACTTTTACTGACCACAGCAGCACTGTTAACAGTAATTCTCAGTCATGGAGGAGAAGGGAATGGAATGTTGCCAGCATCTTGATTTGTAGAGGCAGATTGACCTGGTGGTCTCCTCCCGGCTCCCTGCATAACTCTGCTTTACACAGGTTGTTGTGAAAGGTGTTCAGTAAAATTTAGAGATGTGAATGATTTTTCATTACTTGTAACACCAGGTAGTCGAGGGTTGTGTGAAAGACTTCTTTAAAAGGGAGAATACACAACTGGGCGCAGTGGTGAACTCCTGTATTCCCAGCCATTCAGAAAGCTGAGGCAGGATGATCACAAGTTCAGGGCCAGCCTTGGCAACTTAAACCCTGGGTAGAGGGAGATGGGGAGGAAAAGAAAATAGCCCATGAAGGGCTGGAGATGTGGCTTAGTGGCAGAGGGCTTGCCCAGCATGTGCAGGACCCTGGCTTTAAGCCCTGGTACTGCAAAAGAAAAAAGTAAAAGAAGAACAGAAGGGTTCTAAAATACATGTCAGATGCCAGCTGCTTGGGAGAGAAAATGGGCTTAGCTTTCAGTTTCGTAGTCTTGTTCTGTGGGTTCTTATTGCCTCGGCTTGTCTTGTTCGGGAGGGCTGGGTACAGTGATGTGCGGAGTCATCTCTCCAGGTGCATGTGTAGATACATTCCTGATGCCGTTCAGAGTGAGTGCTCCTGGACCTTGGGACACCAGCCTGGGAAGAGGCATGCCTGTACAGAAAGATGCATTCCAGATGTCAGAGGAGGCCTGAGGCGTCCTTCATTAGAATCTGAAAAAGAAAATGCTTTTGAAGACATAAGCTAGGCTTCTGGGCTTCTGGAGGCAGAGGAGGGACAGACAGGTGGAGAGGAGAGACTTCGAGGAAGGAACTGGGTGGGGGCGGGAGGGCCCAAACAGGAGCCCGGGCTGCAGCTGGAAGAAGCTGGTGATAAGGTGCCAGTTGTCCCTCTGAGCACACATACCCAGCCACCCTCTTCAGGGGGCTGACTTAAGATATGCTGCACACAGGGTGGCTTGCTTCTCCATTGCAGATAAAAGCCCAAACTTGTATATGGTGGCAGTGAAAGCATGTGAGCAGATTGTTCTTTAGTGGGTCTGTCAGCGATTAGCTGTCATATCTTCCTCGTTCTGAGGAGGGCGATGTGCCTCAGAAAACTGGCTCGTGTGCTGAGTTGGGGATGGAATGTGATCCCAAGGTAATGGTGGCCAGAAGCTTGCTGTGGTCAGCCTGTCACCACATGAAGGTCAGTGGGCACTGCTGGCATCGCGCCTGCTTCGTGTGGACTTCCCCCAGTGCATGGCAGCTGCAGGCATTCTTTCCGAAGACTTGGGGTTTTGTCTGAACAGCTCCCCTCCCAGGGTGGAACTCGTTCTCCGAGGCCTCGTTACAGGGAGATAGAAGTGCCTGCTGTTGTCTGCATGAAGCATGGTACACAGCAGGTGCTCAGTAAATCCCCGCTCAGTTGAAAGTGGAATTGCACACGACGGGCAGGATGGGCAGGTGCGTGGCCAGTCCTGTGTTTACCTCAGAAGTTCATGTTGTATTAAAATGTCAAAACTTGAAATATTAAAAGAGTGCGATCTCCCCTGTACAGTAGAACCCTCTGAACTCTTATCTGGTAGTCACACCTCTGTTCATACCTGTCACCAGGCTAGACTGCATGTTGGCAGGTTAATTCATAAACTCGTATTCACTGGTTGCCTGCCCTGGGCTGGTACCCCTGAAAGAGACTTCGTGGGTGGTGCGCATCCCTGCAGGAAGCCCTGCCAGGATAGCCAGTTGCTGGGGATCCTGGGAAAGGCAGAAGGCCCTGGAGGGACCTCCAGCAAATAGGTGCAGCCTGATGTGGTTTACAGGCCTCTTGGCAGGACTGTTTCTTCCTTAGGAGCCAAATGTTTAACTTTGAATAAAGCTTTTGGGGTCCACAAGCTAAGCAAACACCTTTTGAAATGATTTTGCTTAGAATAAGTAACCCATTTTGAGTCTCAGGCTGCAAGACACTGTCACTTTGTTATAATGTGTCTGTCTCTCAAAGAAAGAGTTCTGGATTTTGTTTTCCTCTCCCTTAAAGAGAAAATAACCTGAAAAATGGTAATAAAACTTGACAATAGGATGTTTGCTATGGACTAAAATGAAGAGCACCGAGGTGCTAGTACTTACTAGCTTTGTGACCTTGGACAAGTTGCTTATCCCAGGGACTGTGTTTTCTCTTAGACTAGATGGGAATGAAAGTGTGTGTGTGTGTGTGTGGCGGGGGGGTTGGTTTTGCTTTTAATCCAAAACTTTCAATAAGACAAACAAATGAAAAACTCCGAAGTCACTGATTGTGAAGTATAGGCAATCCATCTGGAATTTATTGTATTTAAAGAAAGCAGATGATTAAAATAAGTATGATAAATACAGTAAGAAAATGACTTCAAATTTCTAACAAAACTGAATCAGGGATAGAATTGAAGAATAAGCAATACAAAGGCAAAAGTCAAAGTTAAGTACTTCATTACATATAGGGGGACCATCCTATCTCACAGCAGTTTCTCAACTACATTTGAGGACTGAAGTTACTTTATTAAGTGCATTTTACAACAATTAGAAATATAATAAAGATGTGAATCTAGTTATTTTGGAGATTGAAGTTATTTGCTTAATATATATAAAAGGCTTCAGAAAATTCAAGTTTAACGAAAAAATGGAAGTGTAATCAAAGGTAGTACACTTAAAGCTGTATGCCAGCCACGTGGAATTTATTTTTATGAAGTGTCAGTAGGTTGAACTTCTGGTTTGAGGGTGCTTCGGCCACCCACACTCACTCTTCCCCCACTGTCAACCCTCTTGAAAAATTTCCCATTGTGAGTTTTAATTAGTATACATTTTTAAAACAAATAATTGATTAAACTTCCTTGTTTCTTTGTGATCTTTATACTTCGATTTTCTTATTCTCTTTTTGGCTAGTTAGTCTGGAATTTAAATAAATGGAACCATCTCAAACATGCTGTTTCGTGGTCATGTCGGAATAAATTCACTTCATGCTGTGCTTCCCGCTCTCTGTCAGTGTGCATCTTCCATGCAGGCAGGGCTTTTAGAACCTACTCTTGGAGTCCGAGCATATATTTGTGAGTAAGAGGTAGTCATTAGCTTCCAAGAATTTCTCATTGCAATGATGGCTGTAAACAAACAATTACAGTGTAGGGTTAGAGGTACATATCAACGTGTGTGTGTCACAGGAAGGAGTTGTGTTGACTGTGTGCACAAGCCTGTGTATTGATCAGCTTCTCTAATCATGGAAAGATTTAGGATAGTAGGACCCAAAATCCATCTAACTTGGTTTTACTGCGAGTCAAAACACTGCTCCTTAAGTTCTGTCTGACTTACATCCTTTCCACCTCTATAAATGTGCCTTTTTTTGGGGTGGGGGGAACTGGGGATTGAACTCAGGGGCACTCAGCCACTGAGCCACATCCCCAGTACTATTTTGTATTTTATTTAGAGACAGGGTCTCACTTAGTTGCTTAGTGCCTTGCCCTTGCTGAGGCTGGCTTTGAACTCGATCCTCCTGCCTCAGCCTCCCGAGCTGCTGGGATTACAGGCATGGGCCACCACGCCCAGTTTAAATGTGCCTTTTTAAAAAAATTGTTTTTGGGGCCGGGGATGTAGCTCAGTGGTAGAGTGCTTGTTTAGCATTTTCAAGGTCCTGGGTTGGATCCCCACCACGGCAAAAATGGCAACGCCTTTGTTTTAAGTTGTGGACAGGTGTGGCTGAATTCAGACCTGTGAATACTCCTGGAAGCAGTTTGATCAGAGCCTCTTTCTGGTGAGTGATTAGTCTTCTCATTGTACATGAGGAGTCCAGCTGCCTATCTCTCTATAGAGACTAAACATATAGCCAGCCGACTTGGAATCTGGGCTTGGCTGTGACCTCGAGCAGGTTAACTAGCCTTCACGCCTCAGCTTCCTCATCTGTCTTAATGGGGATAGTAGGAGTGCCTCCTTGATTTAGTGAGGACAGATGTGATCATCCACAGGGCTTGGCACTCCTAAGTGCTGGATTAGGCTGGCCCTTACTTTTACATATCCATCTTACATATCCATCTGGACTATTATGTAACACCAGGCCAGGCAGATTGTGGTTATTTTCAGCTGGACCAGACCAGATCCTTGGCATGAAGGTATGCCATGTATTCAGCTTGGCAAATGTATTGAGGGCCAGTGTTGTGCACTGACTTGGTCTTGAAGCCTCAGCGGTGGAGAGATGGTACCTCTCCTCCGGGGGTTGATATATGTTATTTGTTTTGTTCTCTTTGGTTTCTCAAAGAATTTGTAAGATCAGAACACTCAAAGAATTAGATTTGAATAGAAGAACTTTCAAAAGTTAGAACCAGACCCAGTGGTGCACACCGGTTATCCCAGCAGCTCTGGAGGCTGAGGCAGGAGGATCGAGAGTCCAAAGCCTGCCTCAGCAAAAGCTAGGCACTAAGTAACTCAGTGAGACCCTGTCTCTAAATAAAATACAAAATAGGACTGGGAATGTGGCTCAGTGCTCGAGTGCCTCTGAGTTCAATCCCCACTACCCCCAAAACAAATATAGAAGGTAATTTAAGGGAAATTGCCTCTTGCAGACTGTGTTAACCCCCTCAGAAAGATTTGGCCTGAGCTGGATGTGATCGGAGACCGGCACTTTACCATGAGGATCACACGTTCCCTGGATACATTCCGTCAGCCCAAGTAGTCAGTAAATATGAGACATTTATGATAGAAATTTGCTTTATGACAAAGGGAAAAATATATTCACCTGTGTCACAGTAATGATGGTAAAGAAATTAAATTTGTTAATTTCACACAAAATCTCAGATCTCCCTTTTGATTAGTTTTTTTTTAGGTTTGTTCACTCTTTAACCAATTTATCTTTATTATTTCTCTTCTCATTAAGGTATTTGAATCCAGTTGAAAGAGCTATGCTAGGATACTTAGCTAATGCCATCTGTTGTGAATTCAGAATTACGTTCGGATCATTTCTCCATGGGAAGTCAAAGAAAGGTAGAAAATAGCTTTTGATGTTAGCCTGTATAGGGATAGGCCAGTTTAATACTATCTAAATTCACCAGAAAATTTGTTCAGATTTTTAGAAGCGGTTCTCATTACACTAAGGAATTTTTAAACAATCCGTGCTATTTGTGAGATCCAGTGAGCTGTGCTCAGTCACGGGGCTTCTCACAGCTGTCCAGACTCATCATTCTGCTGTCCCCGCAGTGTTTAGCAGAGGGACTCCATAGATGGCCTTGACAGTAAGTGTGGGGAACGTGGTGGTTATGGTGCCCCTGTTACTTTCAACAGTAGTGTCAGTTTTAACAAGAAACGTTTTCATAGTTCACTGTTGGGGGTACTGGGGTTTAGGGCCCAAGGGTTAGTGTTTTCCCAAGCTCTCCTCATGGGAGTCAGTAGTATATTTTAAATAATATTAGTATAGATTAAGCATCCCTACTCCAAAAAATCTGAAATTCAGAATGTTCCAAAGTCCAAAACCTTTTAGGCACTGACATGATGTCAAAGTAGAAAACTCCACACCTAGTTCCGTGTGAGGAGTCACATCAGACCACAGGAGGGGCTGGGGCTGTGTCTCAGTAGTAGAACATGTGTGGCCTGACCCTGGGTTTAGGCCCCAGTAGTGCCACTGCCCCCCACCCACCAGGCCCCAAACAAATTTAGTCCTACTAAAACTATCATATAAAATGCTCTCTAGCTCTCTGTAAAGGTGTACATGAAATGTAAATGATTTCTTGGGTCCTATCCCTACATATTCCAAAATCTGAAATAATCAGAAATCCAAAACACTTCTGGTCCCAAGCATTTCTGGTAAGGGATATTCAACCTGTGTCCATATTTCCGAGATTTGATTCTCTCTCCCAGGATTTGTTGGGGTTACATGAAAGTAGTGCATACAGATTGTCTAGCATGTTGCTCATTATGTAGAAGGCACAGAGTAGAAGAGGTTAGACATTTTACTTGTGTTATTTTTAATGTTTTTTCTTTCTTGAAGTGAAGGTGTGGTTTAAGGAAAAACAGTAGCAGGAGGGACTTAAATCTAAAGTGTGTATTTCAGGGGATGGGAATGGGAAAGACAAAGACAGTAGAATGAACCTGACATCACTTTCCTTCGTTCACATATGAGTAAACGACCAATGAAACTCCACATCATGTACAACCACAAGAATGGGAAGTTGTACTCCTTGTGTGTATGATATGTCAAAACACACTCCACTGTCTGTATAATTAAAAAGAACAAATTAAAAAAAGCGTGTGTTTAACAAGCTCAATATAATAGAAGTAGATTATTGTTCACGTTCTTGGTTGCATGTGACTTTTTTCTTGAATAATTCTCATTTGACTATTTTAAGGAAATTATGGAAAACATTGACTTCTTTCCGAAATGTATTCCCCCGTGACTGATGTGCAGGAGAACTGAGTTTACTCTAAAGGAGAGGTATGTGATTTGCATACTAGTTTAGTAAGGAGGTGACTTGGGCACAACTGCAAGGAAGTGGAGGTCTGAGAGTTGCTCTGAGTGATCCAGTGTTGCAGGTGGAATGCCATGACAGTTTCCCCAGCTTCCTAAATTTAACAGCAGTGTTCTTGAACTTGGAGATGGTGGTCTCCTTTAGTTTCTTTGTCTTGGGGTATAGGGGTGCTCCTAAGGAAGAAATAGGAGACCTCCCACTACAACTGTGCCTCGGGATTGCTACCAGCCTACCTGCGGGACATTCAGAAGTGTGATCCCTGGATTCGCCCCTGGAAGCGGGCTGTATATCTGAAGGTGACTGTACTTACACCACCTTTACGTAAGCCCACGGGTTAGAACTGTCTTCAGGAAAAGTTCCATTTGAGAAATAACTCTTCTCTCACATATTAATCATCCCATGTCCAAGTATTTTGAACTTTTAATGGATTTACCACTATATATTTATGTAGAAGAAAAGCTTTTTCTTTTTCTTTTTTTGGCAGTACTGGGGCTTGACCCCAGGGCCTCCCTTGCACATGCTAGGCAAGCACACCACCACTGAGCTATTCAGCCCTTTCTATTTCATTTTCAGATGGGATCTTTCTACTTTTTCATTTATGGTTTGTACTTTTTGTGTTCTTGTCACAAAGCTTTACTACTAAGTGTTTCTCTAGCATATTATAGTTTGAACTATACACATCTCGAATCCATTCTGAGGCCATTTTTGTGTTTGCTAAGAGTCAATGTTCATTATTTGCATATGGTGTCAGCTGTTATAGTACAATTAATGAAAAGACTTTCGTTTGCCATTGAATTGCTTTGTTACCTGTTCTGAAAATTCAGTAAGCCATATATATACATGTCTGTTTTTGAATTATTGCTTCTGTTCTGTTCATTTACATATCAGTCATTTTATTAGTATCACACTGTCTTGATTACTGTAGCTCTTTTTCTTTCTTTTTTGGGGTTCTAGGGATTGAACCCAAGGGCCCTCTACCACTGAGCTATATCCCCAGCCTTTTTATGTTTTTATTTTGAAACAGGGTTTTATTGAGTTGCTGAGGTGGACCTCGAACTTGGGATCCTCCTGCCATAGCCCCCTGCACCCAGTCATTTACCATTTTAAGTATGATGGTATTTGTAGGTTTTTCGTAGAGGCTCACAATCAGGCTAAGGAAGTTCTTTCTGTTTAGTTTACTGATAGTTTTTGTCACAAATTTGTGAATTTTGTCAAATGCCTTTTCTGTATATGAAGATGGTTATAACTTTTCTTAGAATGTTAATATGTTGACATACACTTTAAAAAAATTTAAACTGACTTTACATTCCTGTTTATTAGCTCTGTTTGGTCATTATCTATTATTCCTTTTTTTAATTGCTGGACTCAAATTTTGGTTAAAAAGTTAGAATTTTGGTGTCTGTGTTAATAAGGGGTGTTGGTTTTAGATTGCATACACTATTTTTTGCCTGTTTCTGATGTTAGGATAATGTTGGTTTTGTAAAATCACCTAGGATGTAATTTTTCTAATGATGCTGAATTATTTATATAGGATTAGTCATTTATTTTTAAGTGGTTTCAGCATTATCTGTTAATTAGATTTCACTAGTGAAATTATCTAGAACTCTGAACCACTTCAAGGTGATCCTGGAACACTTTGTTGTGCATAAAGAAGGTGCTCAAGGACTAATGGGCACTTGTTAGGAGAACACACAGTAGCTGGCTTTAAGGGATTCCCATCAGTCAGTTTGGGACATTTGAACATCAGAAAAGGATGATGACAATAGTCAGTTATACTGGAACAAGAATCCACAAGTACATAGTGATAATTCAAAAATGGAAAGGGCAGAAGGAGGTAGAGATGTCACTGCCACAGAATGCCATCTAGTAAATGCACTGGATTGAATTAGAAAGTCACTGTTTCACAGCCAGCACTGTAGTTGTGGGTTCAGGCAGCAGATGCTGAAGTCATTGGTGAAAGGTTGAGCTCAAAGTTCTTCTGTGGATTATTAAGTGCAAAGGGGAAAAGTCGTCTTTATGATGGAAAGATCTTGTGGTTACTCCAGTGACCACATGAGCCAATTTAACATCATTAGTAAGTCAGACTGATGATATCTGCATCTTGATGTGTGCATGTCGTTCATTCACTGTTCTTGCCAAAAATGTTGAATATGAATTTAGTCACGAAACACTACAGCTCAATATCATGGGAAATTCTGTATAACACTAAGACTTGTTTCTTTAAAAAATGTGTTACAAGAGAAAAAAATATTGGAAGGGACTATTTTCATTTAAAGGAGACTAAAGAGGTGTTACAACCAAATATAAAGCATGATCCGTAATTGGATTCTGACTGCCAAAAAAAAGGTCATTAAGGACAGTTTTGAGTAGACAATTGAAAAACTTAAAGCTAGACTGTATATCTTCATATCTTTCATGTTAAGTATCAATATTGAGACCCTGGGGTATGACAGTAGAATTGTGATTATGTAGGAGAAAGTCTTTGTCCTTAGGGGATCCATGTGGGAAGTGTTTACAAGGAATTGTAGCTTCCTTTCAAATGGTTTAGTCAAAAATGAAAAGTGGAAAAACTTGTTATCTACAGATATAGATATGGGATGTGCTGAAACAAATCTAGCAAAATATTCTTCTTTAAATTTTTCTGCAGGTTAAAGTTCTCTATTGGTAAAAGTCTGGCAGAAACTCTCCCTGTTGGAGAGTCAAGGCCACTGTGGCCCTTCTAGGCCTGGGCCAGGTGGCTGTAGCAGCTAGTTCCACACACCTGCCTCCTTCTCCCTGGCTCTCCCCTGCCCACACGCCCTGCCCAGACACAGGTACCCTGGTGTCTCAGCTTACTGAAGATCGACCCTCCGCCTTGGGCTCCTCTTTACCTCTCTCTTGTCAGCCTCACTGTGTGTCTGTACCCACGTGTTTCTGGACTTAGCCCATAGAGAGAGCACTGCTTCTTGCCAGGGCTCACCCTTCCCACTCTCTTGGAGTCCGCCTTCTCCCTGCCACTCAGAAACCTGCTTAAAGACTTTCCAGTGTTTCTAGTTGGCCAGATCCGGGGGCCTATTTGAAAGCCCCCTTCCTTCCCCCATTCTCTGCAGCCTCAACTCTCTTGAACCTTCCTCTCTGTTGAGCCTTCCTCTCTTAGCGTCCAGCATGTATGCGCCATCTTTTCTGTTCCTCTTCACAGACCCCTGCTGCCTGACGGTGCTCCTGCTATTTTAAACTGCAGACGTCATATTTCACCACTTTTTCCTTAGTGACCTTTGAAAGCTTCTGTTGTCACTTCTCCTGCTGTTACCACTCTCCCAAGTTCAGGTGCTGTCCTGGCATACCTGTGTCAGCATTGTCACTTGCATGTTGCATCGTCACCTCAGATTCTGTTTGTCTTCGTATTCCCCTTCAAATCTGGCGATCCACCTGCCTTCTGTGTAGCAGGTACTTAAATCACCAGCCCACAGAACTGCGAATGTCACTGTACCACATGGGATCCCCTGGGGCCTGGGTCCCAGGGAAGGAGTTTCAGCACCTCAGGATGCAGGCCCAGGATCTACATTTTCCTGGTGACCAACTGATATGATGCAGAAGTCCACGGACTCCACTTTGAGAACTTCTGTTTTAAGGATTACTTTCAGGGCTAGTTATGATACTATTTTGCCATGAGATTTCTCTACCTCAAGAAGCCGAGTTTATTTGGAGACTCCTTGCATGGATGGGAGGCTGCTGAGAGGCAACCTGAGCTGTCCTCTTGACTCTTGTAACTCTGCCTGTTACAAGTTGTGTGACCCTGGGCAAGTTACTAGAAAGTGGGGGGAAATAGCACCTGACTTCCGGGGCTTAGCACAGGCTGGGTTTTAGCTTCTGCCTCAGTCTCCAGCTTCTTTAAACCTCCTCTGTGCTCCCTGGATTTCAGAATTGGGAAATTGAGGTTTGTAAATGACTCACCCCACAGTGAGATCATAAAATAACCTTGCCCCTCCCTATCATTTGAGTTAACTGGTGCCTTCTGTTTTTAGCCAGTGGTCAGCACCAAAAATGGTATCCCTAGAGCTTTGAAGCAAACCAGGGCAGCTAGAAGATCTGTGCTCGTTAGTAGAGGGGAAAGAATATAGTGGTGATTATATGTTCATGTCATCAAAAAGTAAAATATGACTAACTCAGTTTATAGTAATGCTAAAATTTATATGTAGATAAAACAGTGAGCACTTGGGCACAAGAGAATTTGGGGGTTTTGCTTTTTATTGAAAATGTTACTGAGTTTGGAACCTGCCAAACTTGGCATCTTTTACCTTTTTTTCTCTTTATGAAACCTCTTACATTTAGTTGAATATCTAATTTCATTTAAAATTGAATTGGACAATGTTTCTTTAACTTAAAATTTATGTCAGATGAGGAATAAGCTATTAAAGACTGACAATAAATAAAATATTAGACTGTGTATTTACAAAAGTCAGTTACTAGTAAAAAAAAATAGCTTGCACTACTTAACAAAGATAAACATTCTTAAAATCTTTTCCTCTAATTATAACACATACTCAATTTAACATCAAACCTGCATGCTCACCCAAAATGAGGCCATGTTTTTCTAACCACTTTAGATCCTTAATTTCACTTGAGGCAGTGTTTGACTTTTTAAATATGTCTGGTTGTGCTTAATGGGAGTGTCTACCATCAGTTGAATTGTTGCTTTCTCCTGCTGTCTGCTTCTGCTCTTCTTGGTTTGTCATCTGAACTTTAAATGTCCAGCTGGGGCTGGATGACTGTGTGCAGTTTGCAAGTCGGGGCACTTGTGCATCAGAATTAAACTCAGCCTCTCTGATTACTAAACAGGGTAAATTCCATGGTGGTAAGAAGCTGGACTCCTGTGGATAAAGTGGATGTAGATGTAGTGAACATTGACCTGTTTCTCACTCCAAACACATTCAGCTTCCAGATGATTTCTGAGGTGCCCTTGAACCTTCCAGAAATCAAAACAGTGTTTTTCCTAAGATACTGGGTTACCTGCTTTCTCAATCTGGTGCCACCTGAAGGAGAATATCCTGAAGACAGACTCTACCCTTGTGTTCAGGCCTGGAGTGGGCAGCAGGTATCAGGAGGAGGGGGAAGTTGAGAGACATGAGGACCCAGGTCCTGGAGAGGCCTGGAGCTGCACAAGCTGCAGGCAGGGTGGGAGAAGCCAGAGAGGGGAAGAATGGGCATGTCCGTGAACAGTACTGCCACCCTCCACTCTGGCTCATTTTTTAGTTGAAGCATACCACATACTTAGTTCAGTGCACTGATCTCAAGTATGTGGCCTTTTCAGTTTTATTTATGTAAATATTTGCGTGACTGTCATCCAAATAAAAATGTACACTATTTAGCTTCGCCAGCATTTTCCTCATTCACTGCTTTAATTGGTGGTTAAGTACTGACTTGGTAGGGATGTATATGCATGTATATTTTTGTGTTTTTTGTTTTGTTTTGGTCCTCATGCTAATTTTGAATATTTCACAAGAACAACATTGTTCAGCTTAATGATTGATGTGCGATAGCTGCCATCATTGCATGACATGTTTCTGAGAGGGAACATTTCAGTGTATTAGACCAGTTGGATTTAAGGGAACATTTTAGTATATTAGATCAGTTGGGTATAAGGCAAGGAGAATAGTGCATTTTTGGAGAAAAATCTTCAAGCAGTTGATGTAAGATTGTGATTTAGAATCTTTAAAAAGCTGTTGCATAAAAATAACCAAAGAAGTCCCATGTAAAAGAAAGAAAGTGGGTTTTTCAGCTTGGTACAGTGGCGCATGCCTGCAATCTCAGCTGCTCAGGAGACTGACACAGAAGGATCACAAGTTCCAAGTTAGCCGCAGCAACTTAGCAAAACCCTGTCTCAAAATTAAAAATAAAAAGGGCTGAGAGTGTGGCTCAGTGTCTTAAGTGTCCCCTGGTCCAGTCCCTGGTACCAAAACAAACAACAACTATCAGGTTTATCAAGATATAATTAATGTATAATAAACTCACACATTTAAGCAGCTCTTCTGCTTTCTGTCACTACAGATTAGTTTGCATATTCTAAAATTCTATATCAATAGAAATGTATAGTATGTACTTTTTTGGGTCTTCCTTCCTTTAGCATAATTATTTTGAGATTCCTCTAATGTGTGTTTTGATTGTTCTTTTTTATTGCTGATTAATACTCCATAATGTGGATGGGTATGATTCAGTTTGTTTATCCATTTACTCATGGATTCAAATGAGGGTTGTTTTCTCTAAGTTTTCATGTATCAGTTTTTTATGCACATGTATTTTATTTTCTCTTGGGCAGATACCTGGGAATGAAATGCCTGGTTGGTGGGTATATATGTTTTAACTTTTTCAGAAGCTACTAATAATGCTTTCCAAAATAGTTGCACCTTCTTACATTCTAATTGCCCATATATTAGAGTTCCAGTTCCTCCACATCCTTGTTTACGCTTGATAAGTAGGGACAGGTAGGGATTTTTAATTTTAATCATTTTCATGTGTAGGCAGTTGGACTTCATTGCCTTTTTTTTTTTTTCATTGTGTCTTTATTTCCCTAATGACTGAGGATTGTGAGCATCTTTTCATTTTCTTATTTTCACATCCCTTATTTCATGTGCTATTCATATTTTCTTTGCTTAAATGCTTGTTCAAACATTTCTTCTGCATTTTATCATTGAGTTTTCTTAATTAGTTAAAAGAATTATTTACATATCCTCTAATACAAGGCCTTGGTCAGATAATGTTTTGCAAATATTGTTTCTAGTCTGACATATTTTTACTTTAGTCTCTTGAAGACTAGAAGTTTTTAAAAAGTTTTTAATGAAATCTTTTTTTTTTTTTATAATTCATGGAGTGTTTTGGGTTTTGGAGGGGTTGTAGCTTAAGAAATATTTGTCAAACTTAAGGTCACTAAAATTTTTCTTTCTTTTTTTTTAAGTTGTAGAATTTTAGCTCATATGAAGTTCTGTCATTCATTTCAGTTTGATTGTTTTCCAAGTGTTGAGATATTTGGGTTTCTTTCTTACCCATGTGGCTTTCCATTTAGATAGCTGATAGCTTGGTTTTATGAAAAGATTATTTTTCCTCATGAATTGCCAGGCACCTATGTCACTCAGTAGAGCATATGTATGAGGGTCTGTCTGCGAATCTCTGGTCTTTGTGGATGTTACACTGTACGATTACTGCGGCTTTCCACTGTGAAGTCGAGCAGAGATCTTCCAGTCTTTTTTCTTTTTCAAAATTGTTTTCACTGTTTTTGAGTTCTTTGCTCCTTCATATACATTTTAGAATCATATGGTGCAAAAATTTCTACAAAGCGGCCTGCTACAGTTTTGATTGGAATCGTGTCAAATGTCTGGATCAGTTTAGGGGACTTGGCCTCTTCATGGTGTTGAGTCTCTTGGTTCAAGAACATAGTTTGTGCGCTGGGGTTGTGGCTCAGTGGCAGAATGCTTCCTGGCATGTGTGAGGCACTGGGTTCGGTTCTTACCATGGCAAATAAATAAATAGATTGATGAATAAATTTCCATTGACAACTAAAAAAATCCTTAAAAAAAGAACATGGTTTGTCCCTCCATTTATTTTTTTATTATTATTTTTTTAAGGGTCAAAACATTTTATTTTCTTCTTTCTTTTTTTCTTTTTTAATAAAGGTAAACAGTAAAACAAAAATTCACAAGCTGCCTCCCTCCCCCCACTCCCTCCCCTCCCCAGTCTTGTGCACTGGCTCCCTTTCCTTCTCCAACTCACAGACACAGGCATCCAACTGAGAAAATGAAACTGCTCTAAGTACATGGAGACATGATGAAGGAAGGACGTGAATTGTGTCCATATTCAAGGTTGAACTGAGTGAATCTGCATTTTCTGGGTTCTGGTGGTTGCCCTTCGTTAGCCAAACTGAAAGAAGAAATTCCCTGGACCAGAAGCTTCAAAGCTGAAGCCCCCAGGACCTCCAAAGAATGCTTTGAAGATATTGTTTGCATCAGAATCACCCATATTCATGCCCTCTTCATCCAGGTCCTGTCCACTATCATAATGTGTTTTTTTCTTGGGATCAGAGAGAATGGTAAAGGCCTCTCCAACTTCCTTGAACTACTTCTCCTCTTCTTTCTGAACCTCAGCACTGGCTCCACTGTGCCCATCAGGATGGTGCATCAAGGCCCATTTCCGATAAGCTTTCTTTGATCTCGTCCTCAGAGGCATTCTTGTCCACTCCCAGAATCTTGTAATAATTTTTCGTCTTACTCTTCTTCAGTTCCAGTTGTGCATTTTTTAGGAGCTGTTTGCGTTCTAGAGGGAGACATGTGGCATCAGTAGACAAATGTGATTCTGGTTTCCCTTTCCAGGTCCCAGCCTTTTGTTTTCTCCTCTGATACACTTTTTCATAGTCCCGCACTGCTTCATACTGCTCTGTGTAACACTGAGCTCTTCTCAAGTAGGCTTTTATATATGTGTCATCGAGCTTCACTGCATGTGTGCAGTCTTGTATTGCATCATCTAGTTTCCTAAGCTTGGAATTAACCGTACCCCGATTACAGTAGAGTTTTGCATTTGTTTTTATATCGTTGGGGTCTATCCCGAGGGCTTCTGTGTACAGTTCATATGCTAGCTTGTAATTTCCTTCCTTAAACGCTTTATTTCCATCTTCTTTCTTTGCCTTAAGTGCTTTCACATTTCTGCAAGCAATGCAAGCCTTCTCATGGTCAGGAGCCGTCTTCAGAGCCTGTACAAAAAACTGAACCACCTTCTCAATACAATCTTCATAATAAAGGCAAAGACCTCGTACATACAGAGCTTCTGCATTGGTGGAATCCATTGGTAAAATGTCACTGGCTACGGACTGCGCTTCTGGATATCGACCCAGCATTCCTAAGCATTCTGCTTTGAGGATTTTGAAGTGATGGCAAGCAGGGGCAAATTCTGGGCATGGTCCATGCAGAAAACAATCTTCCGAAATTCTCGCTTTTCAAAATCCATTTCTGCTATTTTCTCATATTCCATGACTGCATTAGCATTCTTGAACTCCTGTTGTGCCTGAGCATTTTTGTGATCTAGTTCTAGGGCTCTCTGGAAACTACGACATGCTGCCATGGCATTCCCTAGAGAGAGGTGGCATTTGCCCTCTCGTAGATGTCCCCGGACAAAACTGTCATCCAACCTCAGTGCTGTGCATCCCCAAGAACTTCCCGCATCATCTCCAAGAGCTTCCCACATCTCCAAGACCTTCCAAGCATCATCAGTGTGGCTGCTCGATTACCATAATAGCTAGCATTTTTAGGACACATATCGATGGCTTTTGTATAATAGTTATAAGCTTCATTGTAATCTTTCTTGGCATAGTATGCATTTCCTTGTTCCTTGAAGTCCTCTGCTTCTCTCTGATTCTTCGTTGTCAACCAGTTCTGGTCTGGTCGCCGCCATTACCACCTCGCCCTCAGCGGCAGCTGCCATCTCACCGCCGGGACCAGAGTGCCTGTCCCTCCGTGTAGCTGAGGTGTTCTCTGAGACGGGCGGTGCTGGGGATTGAACCCAGAGCTGTGTGCATGCAAGGCAAACACTTTACCCACTGAGCTATAGCCCCAGGCCCCTCTTTGTGATGTTTTAAAATACAAAATAACTTTCTTTGGTACATACAGGGCTGTTCAAGTCAACTAGTTTTTCCTGAGTGATCTTTGGCATTTTGAGTCTTGGAAGGAATTTGTCCATAATCTGATCTGATTGCTGACTCTAAACAGAGTTGTTAATGATGTTCCCTGATCAACCTTCTAGTGCTTCTAGAAAATGTAGTTGTGTCCAGTGAGATCGTACGCTCATGTTGCATGTCTTCTCCCTTTTTGTTTGTAACTGACTAGTCTAGGAAAAGGTTTGCCCATTTTTATTTATTTATTTATTTATTTATTTATTTATTTATTTATTTATTAGTAGTGCTGGGGATGAAACTGAGAACCTTATGCTTGCTGGATGAGTGTTCTGCCACTGAAGTATAGCCCCACCCCAGTCCATTTCATTAATCTTCCCAAATAAAAAGTTTTAGTTACCTTTCATTTTTCTGTTTTCTGCTATCTATCTATCTATCTATCTATCTATTTATTTATTTATTTATTTATTTATTTATTTTTGAGGTGCTGAGAATTGAATCCAGGGCCTTATGCAAGCTAGGCAAATGCTCTGCTTCTGGGCTATATCCCCAGACTAATTTTTATTCTTTATTTCTTCTTCTTTGGGTTTAATCTCTTCATTTTCTAGTTTCATAATTAGTTTTTGAGCATGTGGGAAAAATCATGTGAGATATGGATGACTACTTACCTAATATTTAGAATGTAATCTGATGTATTTGTTACGTATGTGCAATATGCATATTATGTATAAACCAAATATTTTGTAATATTTATTATTGGAAATAACACAAGATAAAATCCCTGCATAATAGCTGAGTTGGTGTAGCATATCATTTTAACTGACACTTTTAAGATGGCCATAATACACTGTAGTCACACACACGTCAGCAGCTCATTATTCTTGTCACAGTTAATCTGGGGCAGCAGTAAGTATTCCAGCCACCTCTATAACTAGTATTTCAAACTTGGCATAACTTCATATGTGGCTTTTTAAAAGAGTAAGTGTGTTTAAACATTGAAACTTTTATAAGTCTTAGTAAAGTGATTTTCTCTTGTCAACATTTTATTTGGAATATTTTCAAACTAAGAAAATCTGTAAGAATAAAAATAGAGTAAAAAACACTCACACACCTTTTACATAGATTCACCTGTCATTGACAGTTTGCTTCATTTGCTTTATCATTGGCTATTCATTCTGTCCACCTGCACCCCCCCCCACGCTAATAAATGCATTTTTAATCATGACAGAACTATGAAGTGCAAAGCTTTTCTGGAGCAAAGATTACATTTTACCCTGTGGTTACATAGTTTTTAGAGAGGACTTCAGGTAAAGTGGTTTAGGGAATAGGAACACAAAACCAAGCAGTATCTCCCTGACTCTTTTAAATTTTTTTTATTTTCCCAACCCTTTTTGTTTCTTCTTCTGAGACAGGGCTTTCTAAGTCACCCAGACTGGCCTTGAACTTACATCCTCCTGCCTCAACTTTTCATGTACCTGCAATTACAGGTGTGTGCCACCATGCCCAGCATACTCTTTTTTGTTGTTGTTGTTGGTAGTTTAAAATATTTGAGAGACTGGGGATGCAGCCAGTCCTAGTACACTTGCCCAGCATGCACAGGACCCTGGATTTGGTCCCCAACACTACACCCCCAAATAATTTAAATATTGAAACATAATTCTAATAATATAAATTCCTCTTTTAAGCTGTGTAATTTTTTTTACTCTATTCAGAATTATGCAACCATTATCATCTAGTTTTAAAATATTTCCATCACCCCAGAAAGAAACCCCATGTATGTTAGTTAGTAGGAATATTCTCTTCTCTCCTAGCTCCTGGTGATTGCTGCTGTACATTTGATTCTATAGATTTGCCTATTTTGGATATTTGCTGTACATGGAATACTAAAATACATGGTCTTGTTTATCTGGCTTCTTTTACTGAACCTTAAATTTCAAGGTTCATATTGTAGTATGTTTAGTCATCCCTGTTTTTTTTTTTTTTTTTCCTTTCCTCTGAAAAAAATATTCCATGCTGTGTACTCACCACATTTTGTTAACTGTTCATTAGCTTATGGACTTTTGAGTCTTCCTACTTTTTTGCAGTTATGAATTATGAACATTTATGTACAGATTTGTATGCATGTTTTTAGTTTTCTTGCATATATAGGAGTGGAATCAGTATATCGTATGGTAACTCTGTCTATATTTTATAAATAACTACCAAACCTTTCCAAAGTGACTACTCCATCTTATGTTCCCCCTAGCAACTTTACGAGTCTCTAGTATCTCCATGTCCTTGCCAACACTTATTATTGTCAGTCTTTTTTTTCTTTTTGGTAGCCATTCTAGTGTGTGGGCAGTGGGATCTTGTTTTGGATTTGGATTTCCATTTCTTCAAGGTTTTTTGTTTTGTTTTGTGTGACCTACAAGTCCATCTCTACTTCAGCAACACGCTGCCTTGCTCAGTGCAGCTTTGTCATTAAGCTTTGAAATCGGGGTGGCTGGGTCCTCCACTGTATTGTTTTCAAGATTGTTTTGGCTGCTGTGTATCCAGTCAGTCTATGAACACCAGATGGGAGACCCCATGTATCTAGGTCTTGAGTTCTGTCCAGCAGTGTGTTTAGTTTAATGTATTTGTTTGCAGTCCTCTGCATACATTGTTTGGTGTGGTTTGCTTATGTTTTGTCGAGGACTTTTATGTCCGTGTTTATAAGAAGTGTTGGTTGGTAGTTCCCTTTTCTTTAGATGACTTTGTTTGATTTTGGTATCAGGGTATTAATGCCTTTATAGAATAAATTGGAAAGTGTTTCATTCTTTGGATGAGTTTGTGAAGGATTGCTGTTCTCCTTTAAGTGTATGATAGGACTCATCGATGAAGCCATTTTCACCTCTGGACTATTTGGGGGAAACTTTTACTGATTCAATCTCATTATACGTCTAAGATTTCCTACTCTTGAGTTAATTTCAGTAGTGTTTGTCTTTCTAGTTACTTGTCCATTTCGCACAGGCTGTCTTAATTTGTTGGTCTGTAGTTGTGTACAGTGTTCTTAGTCTCTTACTTCAGTGTGGCTCTTAGCCCTCTTATGTAAAGTTAATAGTAACATCCCATTTCATTCATCATTTTTTTCTTGGTTGGTATAGCTAGTCTTGCCAATTTTGATCTTTTCAAAAAACCAACTCTTGGTTTTATTCATTTTCTCGTTTTCTGTTCTGTTTAATATAATTACCCCAAACGGTGTCCTTCCTTCCTTCTGCTTCTGTGGGTGTACTTTGCTTTGAGCAAGTGTAATTGTAAAAGAGATACTAACATTAACAAGGGTGAATTCTGTCATGACATCATTATTTTATCCAGTTATAGCTTCCATTTTTCAAACCATGGGCTAAGCCCAAATGATAAACAAATCAGAAATTATCACAGATTGCAATGAGGATTAAAATAGGACCCTAGATGGAAGCTAACATGCTGGTGGGAGCAATCAGGCGGGGGCCTTGCATGAGTCGTGGACAAGACTCTGGGAGGGAAAGCCCCCAACCCTGAGAAGAGCATGCCGGGCAAGGTGGGTCTTCCACCCTGGATTTGGGGGCCTTCCTGAGGCCTGCCTTGCCACCCTTCCTTCATTTGTTTTTTGTAGAGAATTCAACCGATCTAGTCTCTTCCCCTTAGAGGAAGAGACCCTGAAGGACAGAGTGAAGTTAGGTGGCTAATGCCTGCCCCCTGTGGTTTCTGTTTCTGCCCTTTACAACCTTTATTGTTTTCATGAATAGTTTTTAGCAGTTTAATTATATCTAGTTGTCGGTTGCAACATTAACAGAAAAATTTTCACCTAAAAAAACCAAGAAGTATAGTAGAGAAAGATTTGCCTTTAAAGTGAAGATATTTTGTTATTGTGTCATTTTTTAAAAGTGAAATAGGGAAGTAAACAAACTCAGCTTCTCATCTTCTCTTTTTGAAAGTGAATCATGACACAACTGACACATTGAGAATTTTACACTCAGAAACAAGAGTGATGTGGAGGCATGAGAAGCTTAAAGTAGACTTGTGATCTGAGCCTCAGGTGAATAAATACCACTAGAATCACAAAAGCCAGAGCAATAAATGACACTATTCCTAAATCTTCCTCTCTGTACTTATCAGAAATATATGCTTTATTTTAAAGGTTAGTTTTCTTAAAGGTGATGTTACTCATAGGATCAATGTTAAGTTTTACTTTGAAAGTAGTAATGGATTTAGAAGTGTGGATTTTGGGGTCTCATTGCTGAAATTCATAGTCCATCTCCAGCCACTTTTATGGCTGAATATAACTTCATTGTTCTTTTTTTAAAAACTTCATAGTGGTATCTGTAATGCATATATCATAGGGCTAGTTTGAAGTTTAATGACACAATGATCAATAATTTTTTAGTTTTTTTCTTTATTACATGTGGTTGCTGCTTGAACCATAGAACATTGGGAAAGTTTGAGATTCATTGAGCATATAAAATTAGGAAAATATTTTGGGGAGAAGACACAGCAGTCATTTGTGAATTTGAATCTAGAGAAGTGGGGTCTTGCTTTGGTTACTTTGTATGTCTTGCAGGTTAATAACTGTCAACACACCAAACGATGAAGTGCATCTGTAATGACACCTGTCTTTCTAGATATAAAAAGTTATTATTATTGATCATTTAAAGCAAAATATCCTAATTTATTTCATGCTAGGATTGAATCCTATTCTACATCTTTAAGGAAAGCCAATGATGTGTAACACTCTTCCTTTTAGAACTTTATAATAGCTGCCACTTATTTTCTTCAGCTGATACAATTCTTTTTAAAAGCTCCTAAACATAAAGAACACTGAAATTAACATCATCTTATATCTTCATTGAGTTAAATTCTCATCAGTCAAACAAAGGTTTAATCTAGTTGGTCATTGAATTGTATCCCTAATGCAGGCACATTTCTAGTTCTTGTTGGTTTCCTCTGTTCACTAGGTGGGAAGCTTCTGACTAGTTTGCATTGTCTCTTCCATTGTGAGCAGCTGGTACCTTTGGTTGGCGAATTGTCTTTGAGCCCAAGATGTGGTTGGTAGGGTTATTCAGGGCTCCTGCAGTATCATTGCTTCTAGGCCTTCCTAGCCAACAGAGCAAGGAAATGTGTGTGTGTGTGAATGTGCGCGTGCGTGCGTGTGCATGCACACACATGCCAAGCTATGGGTTTACACAAATAGAAATATTCCTGTATGTGACAGTCTGTATCTGCGTTTTGGTCAATCATGAGTTCATACGGATGCCATGGAATCTGACCCATTGAGTCCATGAATCATTGGAGCCTCCTCCCCTTGCTTCTTTGTAAACTCTTATCCAACCACGAGAAACCTGGCTGCCCCTGTTCACCATCTGTGTTACTAGCTGTTCAATTTCGGGTGTGTTGTGATTGTTGACTTACCCTCCCTGGTAAGTTGTCTTATCAGCTTAAATACAGTGCACATGTACAATTTCTTTTGCCTGTAGTCTTCCAGATTCTTCTCATTTCCATTCTCCCCTCCCTGCTTCAGTGAGGTTGATTCATAGAGTTGTAATAGGTTAAATCTTTTCCTTACACTTTGCATTCCACCCTGGGATCACTCGTTTTGTAAACAGTTATTTAAAATTTGCATAATTTAGATGGATTCTTTGTGCCATGAAGTTCTGTTTTGACAAATGTGCAGCATTATGTATCCCCCCCACTACAGTATTATACAGAATGATTTCACTGCCCTTAATTACTTCCTCTGGTTCATTATTCAGCCTTTCCCTTTTGCTCTGAACACCCAGCAGCCACTGATCTTTGTACCATCTTAAAGTTCGGTCTTTTCCAGAGTGTCATATACCTGGAATCCTGCAGTGGGCAGCCTTTTCTTTTACTAATGCATTTCGTGGTTATTGAAGAACATCTTGGTAATGTGTACATTTTGGTGATTATACGCAAGGCTGCCGTGAGGAATTTCATGAAGATTTATATATGGACTTCAGGTTTCATGTCAGTTTGGTAGATATGGGAGTGTGGTTGCCAGGTTGTGTGGCACCACTGCTGTCTTTTACCTGTCTTGTCTTTTCCTTATTCTGCCTCTTACAATGGAATAATTTGCTTTTGACATTTTCCTCACTCACCTTCCTTCCAAGTCCCTTTTTACTATGAACCCCAGGTCATGTCATCACTACAGAAGAGCAGAGGATACAGAATTTCTGCTGATTTATTTGGGGGGGGGCAGATATAATACTCTAGTGATCTTTTCCATGTACTTATGCTCTCTTCAGGTAACCTGCCAAAGATAGTAACTTGCACATCTAGTTGAACTGGACTGCTTTGTGCTTTTTCACAGTATAATGGGAATAGATGAAGGGGACAGCCTGTAGGTTTTTGAAACTACTTTATAATTATATTTCATTCTAAAGCATTTCAAATTTGCCTAAATGCTTAATTAAGTATTATTCTCTTTAACCCAGCAAGCTACAGTGGTTTTTTGTTTTGTTTTGTTGTTTTCAGTGCTAAGGTAATTGCACCCAGGGCCTTGTCCATGGTAAGCTCATGCTATACTCTGAGCTCTATGCCCCATGGCAAGACTTGTACTTTAAAATATAAAATTGTATGAGTTAATTTTAAGGTCAAAGATTCTACTAAAATTGAACTGTGTTCATGTCAGTGACCATGTGCTTTGCTTCCTCGCAGCATTCATCCAGTCTGAGAGCATCATAGAAGTGCTACGCTTTGATGACGGAGGGCTGCTGCAGGTAATGACTTTTTAAGTTGGAGAGTGATTTCATTGTTAAGTTTGGAATAATTTTGATTATTATTCTTTAAAATATTCCAATTAAATTCTAATTTAAAATATTCTGGTATTTAAAAATGTAACCGAACTATATGTTATGAACTTTATTTGTTGATAGGTCAGTAGTCATTGACAGAACTCCTGAGCTATGTGAATTATCCTTTTACAAATTCTTGTTTTTCTATAAAGCACACTCACTGTAGTATGAGTCTTGTAAATAAGCACATTGCCCATCGCTGGCAAGTGTGTGTGCCTACAGGTCTGAGGATATGGAGGTCAGATTAGAAGCCTCAGAGTGTGGCCAATGAGCAAAACGCTAAATCCAGATGTCTTGTCAAGATGTTTATCTGGAAGAGAACTTCTCTAGGAGTATAAGTGTTATAGATTTCATCTGTTATTCTTCCACTTACCATCCTTGCCCCGTGTTATATTTAATCTGGTAAGTGCACTGTTCTTCCTTTCAGATTTACTTCATTTAGCACCATGAAACCTGTTTCAGTCTTCTCAACTGCAGATCAAATTTCAGAGTTGAAAGTGACAGTAAAAGCATCTTCACTAACCCTTTGATTTTTTTTTTTTTTTTTTTTTTGGTACTGGGGAGTGAATCCAGGGGCACTCAACCACTGAGCCATATCCCAGCCCTTTCTGGTATTTTATTTAGAGACAGGGTCTCACTGAGTGGCTTTGGGGCCTTGATAAGTTGCTGAGGCTGGCTTTGAACTTAACATCCTCCTGCCTCAGCCTCCCAAGCTGCTGTGATTACAGGCATGCACACCACACCTGGCTCCTCTGATTCTTAGAGCTGGGTTTTTTCTCTTCTTCCAGATGGTTACCACACAGTAAGCTTGTCATTACTTAGTATCACTGTGATGGTAACATTGGGTTTTCAAGAACCATGCTGTCTGGTAGCATGACTGATAATGTTTTATTCAAGGGAAGTCAAGGTTTAGATTAAGAAAGTGCCTGAAGTCTGACTTCATGGAATGGGACTGGCCTTCTCACTGCACATGCGACTGTCTCATGTTACTGCCTAGGATGTATTTATAATTAAATAAATGGCGTAAATATTTCTGAAAGGACATTTTCTGTAGATTATAATAAAGACAAAAAAGTAAAAATTAAAATGGAATCAAGACCGTAGAGAAAATAATTCTGTTAGGGACTTAGGATGAGATTTATTTGTGTTTTAGAATAAATTTAGCTTTGAATTTTGTTTACTAAGCAAATCAGAGTAAGGAGAAAAACGTGATAGATCTTTTTCTCTGATAATGGAGCTAGTGAGTTTTTTGGAAGAGAAACTTTTCTAAATTTTTAAATAAATTCATCATTCATGCCTTTATATAAGAGATGGTGCAAAACGTAGCAGACAATGGTTGCATGGTACTTGCAGAAAGTTTTCTAGCTTTTTAAATTTTAAAACCAAAGAAAAACCAAAGATGATAGAACAAACTCTGACTTTGTAAAGTCTTCCTTTTAGAAAATGACCTGTCTCTTTTTCTAGTTCTATAATCTGTTTCAAGGTGAAAACTTGGATAGCTTATGAAATGAATGTTTAGCTCCTTTTATGTGAAGTTTGCAACATCTGGAGGGCAGACAAATCAGAATAATTTCTGGAAAATTCTATAAATGTAGTTGTTCTTTATTGATTGAGGAAGAAGGTTTGTCTATTGGGATCTAGACATCTAGATAACAAGTTGGTAATCCATTTTGAAAATTTTGGAACATGGTTTGTATTTTTGTGAAGAGAGACTCATTCCAGATCTCAATGCAAGAGCCTGTTACCTGGGATGAAATTTGCTCATACTCTCTGGATATGGTCAAGTACTTGGACAAGCACTTGGTTGAGACATCAGACTTCTGTGGCATCGATAATTTTAGTTACAGCAGATGTTGAGTGTAAGTGGTATCAGTTGGTTACCTCAACCAAAATAAAACCTAAGACTCCTGCAAAATATTTAATGTTGAGATGCTTTAAAAGTATATTATGTATCTCCAAATAATTGAAGACCCTTTTGAATGATGTATATAAATTGTCCATTTCAATGTTGAATGTTTCCCAGAAACAATAGCTTTGATTTTTGCTATAATATTATTTGTTCTGACTACATTTTGCCAGTAGGTTTGACTATTTCTTAAATAACTCCTGGTTTCTTATGGTATGGTTAGATCAGAATGTACACCTAGCATTTCTATGTCAGAGTATGTATCAGGTTTCTCAAATTTAAGCAAGGGGGCTGGAGTTGTGGCTCAATGGTAGAGTGCTTGCCTTGCAGGTGTGAGGCACTGATTTCAATCCCCAGCACCATGTAAAAATAAATAAACAAAGATATTTTTAAAAAAATTTTAAGCTAAAACAGGGAGAGGGTCAAAGCAACAACCCTGTCTTAGTTTATGTAAAATATACATTTTTTGAAGGCTGGTCTTTTCCAGATCTGAAATACATGTTACCTTTGTGTGGCTTGGCTCATTGTAATCTTTTCTTGTGAGGGGAGGCAGGTACTAGGGATTGAACTCAGGGGCACTCAGCCACTGAGCCACCTCCCCAGCTCTATTTTGTATTTTATTTAGAGACAGGGTCTCACTGAGTTGCTTAGCACCTCACTTTTGCTGAGGCTGGCTTTGAACTCGAGGCTGGCTTTGAACTCTTCCTGCTTCAGTCTTCCCAGCTGCTGGGATTACAGGCTTGAGCCACTGTGCCTGGCTTGTAGTAATCTTTTCTTTCTTTTTTTTTTTGTGGTGCTGGGGATTTGAACCCAGGGCCTGGTGCTTCCGAGGCAAGCACTCTACCAACTAATGTAGTAATCTTTTTAATCCTCAAATCTTTCGATAATAAGCCAGTAAAGATTGCCAAACTCATAAAAAATGGTCTAGAAAGATTAGGTTTATTTTCCTTATATTTTAAATGTAAGGAAAATGAGGTTCAGAGAAGTTTGCTGTGAGATATATCATATACGGGTGCATAAAATGTGAAGGTATTAAGGTAGGCGAGCACCCTCAGAAGTACCCCTCACTGTCCCCTCGTCACTCTCACCAGAGTTAGCTGTGATCCTGGACTTCCTGGTAATTTCCTTTCCCCGTGGTTACACTGTCTGAGCCTGTATCTTGCTTTACCTTTGTTTAGAAGTCATATAGTTTGTATTGGGTTTTCTGTTGGATTTCTTTTTCTCAGTATTATGCTCTAAGAGTCTCTGTGCAGTTAACCTACTGGTCTTTACTGCCTGTGATCCTGCAGTGTGGTCATGCTGAGTTCATGTGTCGTTGCTGCTACTTGTGCACATTTTGGTTTTCTCCAGTTTTTGGTCATTCCAGATAGCGCTGTCTCTTGGTGAGCACGTTATGTGTTTCTCATAGAGTTGAGATTTTATTTCTTGCATATATTAAGTTGCACCAGTACCCTTTATTGGATCCCCGCCATGTTTCCTTTCCCATTATTCCTCGGTGACGCTTTATTCATGAATCAACTGTCTGTCATACGTGAGTCTTTTCTGGGCTCTGTTTTGTGTTTCCCGGGTTCACTCATCTCCCTGCGGTGCACAGTGTTGACTGTGGTGGTGTTTTGGCGTCTCTGGAGCACACCCTCTCATTTGGTCACTGTTCTTCAGTAATGCCTGGAGGATTCTCAGCTCTCTGCCTCCAGAGTTGTTCTTAAAATGAGCTTTACACATATACGTCCTATTGAAATTTTAATTAGGATACACTGAATATGAAGATGAGTTTGGAAAGAATTAAAAATCTTATGTGGATAATGGAATATATACTGTGTACCAATAATAATAGTGTCTTGGCAAATTCAATGTGTCAGAACAATTGCACAGGAGAAAAACTTGAGGACACAGGGCTAGGCAAGAGTTGTTGACACCAAAGACTTGAGAACACAAGTATAATCCAGAAAGGAAAGATTGATGAATTTAAAACTTGCTATGCAAAAGACCATGTGAAGAAAATGTAGGGACAAGTAGACCTGGAGAAAATAATTGAAAGTCACATACCTGACAGAGGACCTAGTTTCAGTAATATATGACACACATTTCACCAAAAGGGATATGCAGATGGTAAGAGACATGTAAAGCTGTTCAACATCATTAGGCATCAGAAAAATGCAAATTCAACCCCACATACACAAAATAGTGACAACACTGAATCCCGGGAAGGTTGTGGAGACTGGATCACTCAGACATTGCTCCTGGGCACGTTAGGTGGTGCCACCACTCTGGAGAAATTTGACAGGTTCTTACAGAACTCAACGTGCAGTTACACAGCCAGCAGTTGCACTCTTGGCCATTCTCCCAGGGAAATGAAAATTTGTTTGCACTAAGACCTCTATGTAAATGTTTACTGGAGCTCTGTTTATAATAGCCAGAAATTGGAAACAACCTGGATGTGTTTCAGTAGGTGAGTGGTTAAACAAACTGGTAAATCTATACATTTCTTAGCAATAGAAAGGAACTATGGGTAAGCACAAGAACCTGGACAAATCTCTAGAGAATTAGGCCAAAGGAAAAGAGAGAATCCCGAAAGTTATACACTAATGACTATGTTTATATGGTGGTTTGGAAATGGCAGAACTTGAGACATGAAAGGCAGAATAGTGGTTGCCAGGACTTGGGGATGGGGAAGGAGGTAGTTGGGTGTGGCTGTAAAAGGGCAGCACGCTATCCACAGGGTGCTACAGCTCTTCTGTATCTTGACTGTGGGGTAGATGGAGGAAACTGCCCAGGTGAGAAAATTGTGTAGAATTAAGTATCAGCTCAAACACAAGTGAGTACAAGCAAAACTTGGGAAATCTGAACGAGAGAGTTATGTCAAGGTGAGTGTTCTTGCTTCTGATGCCACACCATGATTGTGCAGAATGTTACCTTGGGGGGATTGAGTTAAATGTGCTTTTCTGAGTTCTTTCTTACAACTATGCTTGAGTCTATGATCATCTCAGTTAACATTACAGATGAATGCACATGGGCAAGCATAGGAAGCAAAGCAATTAAAAAGTTAGGAAAGACCCCTTTGCCAGCTAAAAATTCTTGAAATTGCCTCACAGATATATTATCCATTTTCAGTAAAACGAGATTATTTACAGAGAACCTTATGGGAAAGTTGGGTTAATGAGAACCAAGGGCACATGTTGAGGTCATCAAAAGTAGATCTCATGCTACACCCCATCCCAGTGGGGAATAGGATGGAGAAGGAAGGAGGTATGTAACTTTACATATGACGGTGACCAAGAAGCATACTCTGACCACCTGCAGGGAAATGTGGCTCCTCCCCTCCCTCATATTCCTAGGGAAAGAGGTGCAATGTGTGACACTCACATGGTGCCCAGCACAGCTCCCTGGTGCCTGCAGTGTGGTATGTACCCTTCCATCAAGAAACTCAAGTTCTAGGGTGGTACAGTCCTTGTCTTATCTGTAAGCCTCCAGGGCCTGATATTCAACTAAAACCTTCCTAATTCACTAATAAATTGCATTTAGTTGAATTTTTTTCTTACAAAATTAAATTGTTTAACAATAAAGTGGTAGAGGAGTTGGCTACATTGGAAGTTATCAGCAAGAATATGGGCAACTTCAGCCCATGTGAGCTAAAGGAAGTCAGTATTGGGTATGTACAGTCTTATCAATATATCATCGTATGTATGTAATAGTAGACTAGATGATAGAATTTGAATTCTGACTCTTATTGAATCCTAGACTGCTGATATGAACTCTTCAGAGCCTTAGTTCCTTACCTATAAAATATAAGAACCCCTAGAAATAGAGACATAATTGGAATGACGGTTGTGTGCTTTGAATTTATAATGCAAGGAGATATTATTACTAGTAAAAAATCAAAATTATTGGCATCTCTTTATAAAATTCAGATTATAGTATGTTTTTTAGTCCTGGTGGTACTTACATGTTGGGCCAGGTAAATTGTTGACTGGGGAGTAGAGGGAGGACTGCCTGTACATTACAGGCAGTTTATCAGCATCCCTGACCTGTCCGCTCCATGCTAGTAGCCCCCTTGATTGTTGACAGTTGAGCATGCCCCAGACATTGCCAAATGCCTCCAGATAGACAAAACTGCCTCCGGATGAGAACCTCTGAGTTACAGGAAGCAAACATTTGTTAGTGATGTTTAAGGACATTTCACACACAGTTTTTGCAGAGGCTGGTCTATCTGATTGGAAGAATAGTCTGTTTTCTTCCGCATAGCCCGTTTTGAAGTCCCTTTCTGAGAGAGGCTGTGCTCATCACTGCAGTCTCATGATGAGGGAGGGAAGGCTGGATTCCCTAAGTGCGTGGAGTCTGAATTGTGGTTTCAGGAGTTTGTGTATTCTGGATAGACATGGGAAAAAGACAGTTTGCAACAAGTTGAGGTTACTAACCTGAGGTTCTTGGATTAAGTGAAGTTTCTCATGAAACACTGTAAGTCACTTTTCTTTGTCCTTGCCAGCTCTTGGCATGGTGGTTCTTGTGTGGTCTCTCATTATAGTTTAATTCACTTCTCCTTAATAATGGATATGAGCATTTTTCACGTGCTTTGTTAACATTTGTGTAATTGCCCATTGTAAAATATTGGATTGTTGTTATTCAGTTTTTGTTGTTGCTTGTTTTTTTTTTTTTTTTTTTTTTTTTTTTTTTTTTTTTGTAGATGGACACTGCAATACCTTTCTTTTGTTTGTTTATTTTGATATGGTGCTAAGGATTGAACCCAGTGCCTCACACATGCTAGGCACGTGCCCAGCCCTTGGTTTGTTTTTGCAGTACTGAAGATGTGCTCTGCCACTGAGCTGCATCTCCAGTTTGTTTGTTTGTTTGTTTGTTTGAGATCAGATCTTGCTAAGTTGCCCAGGGTGGCTTCAAACTTTGCATCTCCTGCCTCAGCCTCTCATGGCTTTTTGTATATTCAGGGTATAAGTTCTTTAGATAGGTGAGTTGCACGTATTTTCTCCCATTGTGCAGTTTCTCTTTTCATCTTTATTGGAGTCCTTTTGTTAAGTGTATGTTTTTAATTTTGATGAAGTCTAGTCCTTTTTTATGGCTAGTGTTTCTTTGTTCCTAAAATTTTTGGCTGTTTCAGAGTTGGAAAGGCAGTCACCTATGTTTTCCTGGTGAAGCTTCATAATTTAAATTTTTACACTTGGAACTGAAAATCATTTGAGGATGTGGTGTGCAGTAAGGATCAAGGACATTTTCCTCACAGTTTTCTGACTCTGACTCCATTTGTTGAAAGACGTGTTTCTCTGCTGAATTGCTTTGATGCCTGTGGTTCAGAACCTGTATTTCTGGACTTCTCCATTGCCATTGCTTTGTCTGTCCTATGCACCATACTGTCTTGGATTACCATAGTCGTCTCCTTTTTGTTACTTATTTTAACTTTGGTAAAATATATGGTGGCATAAAAATTCACATTTTGTGTGGGGAGGGGGAAATGGGGATTGAACTCAGGACCTTGCTCATGCTAGGGGAGCGCTGCGCTACATCCCCAGCCCTTTTCATTATTATTATTTTTTTGGAACACGGGCTTGCTAAGTTGTCCAGGCTGGCCTTGAACTTGTGATCATCCTGCCTCGGTTAGAATTACAGGCATGCACCACCATGTCTGGCAAAAAAATGTATGTTTTTACCATTTTAAAACGTATAGTTCAGCAGCATTAAGTGCATTAGCATTGTTGTGCGTCCACCACTGCTGTCCAGCTTTAGACCGAAACCCTTTACCTATTGAACAATAGCCCCCCTTCCCCGGGAACCTTGATTTTGCTTGCTATCTGTGCTTTGACACCATGAGTACCTCATGTAAGTGGAATCATACAGAATTTGCCTTTTTATGAGTGACATATTTGCCCAGCGTAGCATAGAGTTAATTCTCAAGCTTCATCCATTGTTTTGTGTCGATTTTCTTTTTTAAGCCTAAATAATTTTACTGTATGCGTAACCCACATTTTGTCCATCTGTTGGGGGACCCTTTGGTGGTTCTCCCCTCCAACCTTTCACTGCTGTGAACCATGCTGCTGTGCACAAGGGTTCATGCAGCATTGTGTGAGTCCTTGTTTTCAGTTTCTTAGAGACTGTATACCCAGAAGTGGGATTGTTGATCATCATCATTCTGCTCAGTTCTTGTGGAACTGCTGTGTGGGATTTTGTGTGACTCCACTGTTCCGTACCACCACCTGCAGGGTTCTGATTTTTCTACATCCTTGCCAACACTTACTTTTTTTTTTTTTTTTAAATAATAGCCATTCTGATGGCTGTGTGGTGTTGTTAATGATGATTTTGATTTGCATTTCCCTAATGATTAGTGATGTTGAGCATCTTTCCATATGTCTCCTGGCCACTTGAAAATCTCCTTTGGAAAAATGTCAAATTCAGTTCTTTGCCCATTTTTTAACTGGGTTTTTTTCCCTTGTCAAATTCAGGTATTCTTTATATATTCTACATGTTATCTTATCATGGTATATGATTTGCAGATACTTCTTCCCATTCTTTGGGGAATGGATATGATTTTCATAATAAAAGATAAAGAACATTTTCCTTTAAGTACAAAAAATAGAAGCCGGGTGCGGTGGTGCACGCCTGTAATCCCAGCACTTGGGAGGCTGAGGCAGGAGGATTGTGAGTTCAAAGCCAGCCTCAGCAACTTAGCGAGGCCCTAAGTAACTCAGTGAGACCCTGGCTCTAAATAAAATACAAAATAGGGCTAGGGATGTGGTTCAGTGGTGGAGTGTCCCTAGCTTCAATCCCCAGTACCAAAAAAAAAGTACAAAAAATAGAAGAACTCACCAAATACTCATTCACCTACCAGATAGACCCCCAAATTAACATTTTCCCATATTTGCTTTATCTATACACACATGCACACAAATTAATGTTCTTGCACCATTTTAAAGAAAATTACACCCTACACTTTACCTAGCATTATGCTTTCCAAAACTAAGGACATTCCCCCACAGTTGCCATATTTTCCCTATATACATTTGCCAGAATACCGTTTCAAAATAGTATGTCAATGGAGAAAATGATGCTACACCGCTGGTGCTTTTTCTAGTTGCAACATAGTGTCTAAACTCCTGGGACAAGGACAAACTCACTCCCTGCGGTGGGGGGGGGGGGCTTGGAGTGGGGGCATTTTCTCCTGCACCTTGGAGCTCTTCATGCCCTTCGTGATCTGAACTGCAGCAGCTGCCTGCCAGCTTCCCAGCTCCTTCCTGTCTCCTCTAATCCATCTCCACACCACAGCCAGAGTCATGTCTTTAAAACCTAGACCATACCTGTCTGTCTGTCTCATCCTCCTTAGATCCCTGTCATTGCATTAGAGCGCAGCCCAACCTAAACAGCTTAGCATGGCTTCTTAACAAGGTATAGCATGATCTGGCTCCTGCCTAGCCCTCCAGCACATTTTCTACTCCTCTTTCCCTTTTCTCAAAGAGAGCCAGGTAGACCTGCTGTCTATTTCTTGAACACACCGAGCTCTTTCCTTTTCCAGGGCCTTTGCTCTTGCTGTTTTCTATGCCTGTCTGTGCTGCTTGCATGCCCTCTTTTCATCTTTCAGATTTTAGTGTAAATGTTAGCAATTTAGATGAGCTTTCTGTGACATGTTTAAGTACGTTCCCTTTTCATTCCGTTTCACAGCAGCCTGTCTGATGTTTTCATGATCCTTTTTCAGTGTGTAAATATGTATTTGGTGTGTCGGTGGCTCTCTCCCTCCATACCTGCTCTACCTTGAACTCTGCGATGGCAGAATCTTTCAGACACTAGCACCTCACACACAGATGGTGCCGGTGAACAGGGAGAGACACGTGGCCTCACACAGGCTGGCTGTAAAGGGTACTGTTCTTATAGGATTTGTATTGTTTGGCAAACCTTTAAGTCAGTCACAATGTTTTTCTTGAATATGTGTGAAAACTTGCCCTACATTATCCTCATTTGAATTGCATGGTGTGACCAGTCATTTCAGATGATCTTGATTGGGCTTAACCTGAAAATCTAAATAGGAGTAAAATCAGAGTTGAAGGTACAACAAAACATTTCGTCTATAGTCGACACAGGTCTATAGTAAAACAATTTGGTTTTAGTATTTTCATCATTATTTTCTTTTTTTCACAGACTGAGACAACACTTGGACTCAGTTCATATCAACAAAAAAGGTAAGACTTGTGTATTTAGCAAGATATTAACACTTAGTTCTTTCTTGGAGATTCCTCCAGTTCTCCCCTCATTTTCCCCTCCTGTTTTTGGTGAACAGGGAATAGCAAATTAGAAATCACATTATATCGTGTGTTTCTAAGTATTGTATATGGAAACACCAAGTTTAAACCTGAAGTTACACGTGACAGTTGTGTCGCACACCTCCCTGTGATAACTTTGTTACTGTGACCAGTATCTGAGGTAATCAGCTTGTAGAGAGAAGAGATTTGCTTGGCCACAGTTGCAGGTGTTTCAGTCCATGGTTGGCTTACCCTGTGCTCTGGCCTGCGACAAGGCAGTGCACCATGGCAGGAGTGCATGGTATTGTAGAATGCCCCCTTATCACCAGGGAGCAGACAGACAAGAGGGCTGGGGCCCGCACACGTCCCCAGTGACTTAAAGATCCCATCAGGTCCCACCTCTGAGAGGGCTCACCACCTCTCCGTGGTGCCTCCCTGGGGACTCACAGGCCTTTGGGGGACATCCCAAGCTATCCTTGCCTCTTGTGGACTAAGTTTAACCATTGCTACCCTAACTTAGCAGGGTTCTGCCTTCAGGCCCCTGGAGGAGAAGCTCAGAGCTAGGGACTCAATCTTGTGTCTCAAAGAAGCCCCTTTTAAACTTGGCTTCCCTGCGATAGGTATTATGAAAAGATATGCTTGCATGTGAATCTGAAGACAGCTTTCCCACCCCCACCCCCCCATTTTTTTGGCTCTTTTTTACATCCCTTAGAAAAAAGGATAAAAGGAAGACACTGACCTAATCCCCTTTCCATATGCAGTGAAAGCCTGCTGCTGGCGCCTAGGTGAACCCAGAGCTTTCTTTGAGTTAGATAACCAGTCCCTCCAGCAGCCCTTTCATGGTCACTCCAGCTTTTACTGATCATTCCCACAGGGAAGCACAGATTTAAAGGAGTTTAACTTAGAAGACTCAGCATAATGGCGTAGTTGCAGTTCCTGAACTGGCCAGGTCCCCAGTACCTGTCATAGTGAGTGCCCTTGAGTCACCGTTGGATGCAGGCAGTGCTATCAGGGGCTTCTCAGATATGGAGCCCATTTCAGATTTAATTATTACTATTTTACAGATTTAATTATTACTATTTTAATTATTACTATTTTTCAGGAGATTTTATTCTGTCAGCATATCTATTCTTGAAATGAGAACAAAGAAATTTAAGAATTATCAATAAATCATCTGATGAAATCGGGCACTTAACTATTAAAGTGGTTGAGTCCACACAGGATGCCCCTGCCCTTGCTGTCACTGTAGTTGCATTTTGCATTTAGTAAGAATAGGGAAGTGTTTCCTTCCCTTAAGCCTTGATGCTTAAACAGCCTCTGGAGGGTCCTCGGAGCCACACAGTGCAGGCTGCATCAGCAAAAGATGCTGTTCTGAGAGCAGGACAGCCAACACGTCACCTCAGAAACAACCAAGGCCCTTCAGTAGGCACCGTTGGGGTTCTTTTCACTCATGTCTGCGAGACGCAGCCCCATTTCCTCTGGCTGTGTCCGCCTTCTCTCTGATGTGTGTGCCCTGGTGGGACCTGCCCCACCTGTGAACCCTGCCCAGATATTTTTGGTACTAGGGTGTATTGTCACTAGATCTCTGTGAGTCTGGTCTGATGACTCCTTTTTTGGACCATCTAAGAACTCAAGAGCTCAACACATCTAGAGCCAACATCCAAAGAGAAAAGTGCACCTGGTATTTTGTGCTTCTTCCTTGATCCTTTATTCTAGCAGACAGGAAATTAGCTATAAAGTCAAGATGACTTACATTAATGAAGATGATGTTATTCAGCCATGGTCAAAGTCTGGGATTTAAGTATGCAAATCAGTATTTTTTTTTTTTTTTGTCTTCTGTCAACCAATTAAAAACCAAAGCAGTATGTTCATGGATTACTCTTAGTAGGTCATTTTAAAACACCTGGGATAGTATTCATATTTACCTCACACAGGATAATAACCTTTACACTGAAAGTGTGTAGCCAGCAGACATTGTAAGCTTTATTTTTTTAATTTCTTAGTTCAAAAGTAAGCTATTCTTTGGAGGTGTTAGAGTTTGAATTTGGGTTTGAGCATTTGACTGAGATGAAGTCTACCATATAGTCAGAGATGATTCTAATTATGGAGACCCTAACGGATCGTCTTGTTGAGCCCCCTTATCAGACATATTGAGGAGCTGAGCCTGAGAAGCCAGAGGTTAGCTCGAGTTAGGCCAAGTTGTAGTGAAAACTTGGTTCCTTCCGTTTGGCCATCCTCTGTGTAATCTCATATTGAATATGGAGTCTCCCATTGCTCACTGTATTTCCTGTCCTAGCCAGGGTTTGGAAGGAGAAACGAAGCATCAGTAGGAATTAAAGGGGAAAGGCCCCTGAGGCATTGGAAGGAGAGTCGTCATGACGGAGAGCCACCGGTAGGGCAGCGCATGGGAGAGACCAGGTGCCCACAGCCTGCTTTGAGGTGCTGGAAGGGGGTCACTCATGTGCTGAGGTTACAGATACACTCCCCCTCTTCAGGGGTCTTGGAGGATAGTGGGGACACCACTTCTGACATGGTCGTAGACCATGTGTCGAGACAGTGACAAAATGTAGTCCACGTAGTGAACTAGCAGTACCTTTGAAGAAGTGCTGGTCAGAGGCTGTCAGCCTGGAGGTTAGCTGGGGAGGTGGTTGCTGCACCTGTAGCATAGGAGCTCCCTGCAGCGTCTCTGTCATTATCTAAACACGCTGCTGCCCAAGTCGCGGTTGAGGGGATGGCTGGCCTTTTCACTGCTGGACTGGATTCCTCTGCTTCTCTTCCTTCAGAGCAACCCAGTGTGGCAGAGGCTGCTAAGATGGAGGCTTTTGGCTTTTTGACCTCTGTCATTTCTGCACTGGCCTCTTACTTCCTTGTGTCCCCAAGTTGTCTAGTTCATGTGCTGCACCTCTGGTTTTCCCACTATGGCAGATTCAGTCTCTTATTGCCCTCGTGTAATGTCTGAGCCAAAACTCTCACTCTGTGAGTGAACCTTACCCTGCCTGAGAGCTGTGTCATGAGAAGCTTGGCTGACAGAATGGTTCACAGGTAGTGGAGGGAATGAATGGCAGTGATGCCAGATTCCCCACCTTGCCTCAGCTTGGGGGTGAATCTGGCTTCAGGAGCTTCCAGGACATTCTGCAAAGGACAGAACTGCTGCTTTCGCTAGCTCAGGACACAGATAGTAAAAACTGTGAATAATAGAATATTCTAACATTTTTTTTTTCATGCTTCTCTCTTTTGAATCACCCTTTCTAATTTTTTAGAAAATGTGTTTTATCAATTATATGAAAATTTTGTTTTAAAAGGTGCTGACTGGCTGCATGATATAATGGTGGAGGATGTGTATATAACATTCCATCTGTTTTTGAGTTAAATGCCAAAATACTATAATGGGTACTAGTATTAACATTTTGTCACATGAGGGCCACACTTTGTAGACAGTCTGTCTTTTAGGAGTAGGGGAGGCACCAGGGTTTGAATATTTGGGCACTTTACATCTCCAGCCTTTTTCTTTGAAAAAAAGTTTTGAGACAGGGTCTTCCTAAATTGCTATGGTTGGCCTTGACCTTGAAATCCTCCTGCCTCAGTCTCCCGAGTTGCTGGGATTACAGGCTTTCGCCACCACACCCAGCTATGGATGGTCCTTTTTTTTTTTTTTTTAAGGTTGTGGAACCCTTGATGGGAGATTAAGAATCACAATACACAAGTTTTCTGTTCATCAGCAATTTGGCCTTGAGAAAAAGGGTGTGTGTGTGTGTGTGTGTGTACGTACGTGTGTGCACACAAGTAGTCAGTACTTTCAAGAATCATGTTTTCTCTAATCTTCACATGTTCTAGTCTCTCATAACCTGGAAAATAAACCAGAAATCATCATATACTTTTCAAGTTATACGTAGCTAGGTTTCCTTTGACTCAGTTTGGTAATTCGCTTATTATTGAATTCAACCATTTCTGTTATCTGCAGTTAACTGTAAGCATCTAAAAGATTGTAGTTGAATCCAAAACTTGGCCTTATCTTTCTTAATGGCAGATAAATCGCTCGCAGTTGCAGTTTGACTAATGTGCTTTAAATTTTGTGAAAAAAGCTCAAGTTGTTGAAGATTTCATTTGTGTTTATACTTTGGTTTGTTTCTTGGTCGCCAGTCTAGGGGTTTGTAGAGCTCTCGGGTCAGCACTAATAGTTGAAATTCATGCTCTTTGGAATTTGAGAAGGCACCAGTGTTGGTTAGCCCTACAGTCTCCTCTCAGGTCTGCCCCACTTCTGTTTTGCCACTGCTCATGGGGAAGCAGCGGTTAAGGTCATCAGATCGTGGATGCTTGGGGATTTGGGACTGAGGTGCTGTGTGGTACCGGCATGCACATTAGGCCCAGGCCTGGCTGCTGGTGTGCGACAGGTGAGCACCTGTCCCTGGCTCAGGTCCACATACCCTGGCTCCTCTCTTGCACTGCACCTCAGGCCCGCACTGGTAGGCGGGCTGTATGTGGTGAGGCTTGTCCTTGCCACCCGCTGCAGCTGGCCCAGGCTGTGGTTCCTCTACAGCCTCTTTTTGGGGGGATTAGTGGACTGGCTCTGCAGTTGGCCGCCTTTCCATAGGGCACCTATTAACTTGCCAGAACTGGTTAAGACAAAGTTTGGATATTGTTCAGAGGACTTAAAATGAATGCAGAAATGTATATTCACCAAAGCTGCTTAGACCTGGTGAGAACAACAGGAAACCACAGCCTTCAAGCTAGGGACTGTTGTGTCTTCCCTGTGGCTCTGCCTCAGTGGTGGCTTCTGGGTAGGAGTTCCCATCCCCTCCAGCTCCTACATTGCAGGAGCCACCCAGGTGGGTTGGGCAGATGTAATTGTTCACAGCCACTTGGCTGCAGGGGCTTCTCTTAGATCACTGGTGGTAGCAGGGTGATACTGGTTCCCATCAGGGAATGTAATACACCTTTTCTATGAGTTCTATGATTTAAAGGAAAACGTGAACATAATGAAGGAAATGGATGATAGAAAAAGAATGAAATGACACCTCCAGAGTTGAAAAATACGGTTTCTACAATGAAAATATCACTGGGTAGAATTAGCAACAACTTAGACATTACAAAAGACACGCTCAGTGAATCAAAAGACAGAGTAGCAGAGGTGATCCAGATGGAATACAGGGAGGAAAATGACTAGAAAAAGAACTAGACGAGCCCTGGTACAGCAATAAACAATCTAACTTGTGAAATTGAGTTCCCAGGGGTAAGGGAACTGTCACAGAACCCTAGTAAATCCAAAGCAAGAGTAACACAGAGAAAGCCACCAGTATTCAAATTCCTGAAGGACAGTGGTAGAAAAGCAGCCAGGGAAGAAAGCTGCAGAAGTAGTACAAAAGGTAAGAATGCCTGCTGGCTCTTCTCCAAGAACCGATGAACCAGAAACCAGTGACTGGTATCCCTAACATACCAGGAGAGATGGCCAACCTAGAGCATTATATCCATCACAGGTGTCCTTCAAAAGCGAAGACATTTCCAGAGAAAGCCAAGAGAGCTTGTGGCTAGCAGACTAACCACCAGTTAAGCCAGTGCAGGTGTGAAGACATCCAGCAAGCACGGAGACCACACCGAGGCAGACACAGGATGAGCATAAAACAGAAAAGAAATCCTTTCTGATTAAAATTTTTAAACAACAGACTTTTAAAAACAAACAATTCTGGCTTCTAGAAACTGCAGAACAGCATGCGTCGCATGTGTGACAGCAGTAGCACAGAGGACTGGAGAAGTGGATGGATGCAGTGTTTGAAGTGTTACTTGTCCGTGTGGTAATGCAAAATAAGCCCTAGAAGAAACACTGAAACCAGACAAGAGGAACAAAGAAATGCTAATAAACTAGTCATAGAAATAAAGTGTATGCTAAAGAGTACTTGGTTCATCTTTTTTAAAAGGCAGAAAAAGAGGATAAAAGGAATAAAGAGCAGATGGGAAAATAGAAAATGGACAGAAACCCAAGTACCAGAAATTACAGCAGGCACGTGATTCCCACGCAAGCTGTAGACTGCATGAAGCGCGAGGTCCAGGATTACGCCAGGTTCAAGAACTAAGCTTTTTAAATTTAAGTTTTTACCTTTTGAGAAACTTTTTGAGGAAAATGCAGAAACAGTGTGGAGAATTCCCATTTTTCCTTGACTCCGACTCCCACTGAACACTGCCGTCTGTCCCTGCAGCTCCTTCCCCTCCAGGCCCCTGTCTGCCTGTCTGTGTAGACATAGGTTATGTTTAATTATTCTTAATTATTCGAGAACCAGTTGTAGACATGATTCTTCTTTACTCCTAAATATTTAATGTGTATTTCTTAAAAACATGGACATTATTTTACAGACCACAGTATTAACAAAATCAGGAAATTAACATTTACAAATACTAGATCTTATCTGAATTCTTAAAATTGTTAATTGATGACTTTAATTTTAAAAAAGAAAATTTGATCCCTGGTTCAAGCACTTGTATTTAATTTTCATATCTCTTTTTGTGGAATAGCTGATTTGTCTTTCTTGTTTTTTATAACTGATATTTTTGAAGAGTACAGGCTGTTTATTTTGTTCAATAGGGTAGAGTCTTAGGTTTTCCTATTGGACTGCATTTTGAGCAAGAATATTACTGAAGTCTATGTCCCTGTTCATCTCTTAAGAAGCACATACTATTCACTTTTCTTTTATAACTAATAAGTATCTTGCAGAGAAGTTCTTTGAGACCATGTAAATACCCTGTTTTGCTTGAAACACTCATTAGTTTGTCTATGGGTGAGTCTTACCTGAAACAGTTCTTACTGGCGTGATTTTTTCAGATTCCATCTTTAGTGTTTGTTAGTTGACATTCTGATGCAAGTAAGATGTGAGGTGAAAACTAAAGTTCATTTTTTTTTTTCTGGTTATTTTGCTGTCATCTGCACTGTCATTGGAAATCGTATGTGCTTGGCTCTTTTCCATGGCATCTGTATGTTTATCATTCACTGAACACATCCTTTCTTTCTCGCACTTAAGGACGTTCCAGGCTTTATAATTTTCCTGCCCAACCCTGGAATAAAACTTTTCTTTTTCTTTTTTTTTCTTCTTTTTCTTCTTTTTAGTACCAGCGATTGAACCCAGGGTGCTTCACCACTGAGCCACATCTCCAGCCTTTTTTGATTATTTTATTTAGAGACAGGGTATCACTGAGTTACTTGAGACCTCGCTAAGTTGCTGAGGCTGGCTTTGAACTTGCAGTTCTCCTGCCTCTGCCTCCCGAGCCATGGGATTACAGGCATGCATCAGCACACCTGGTGAATAACCCTTTTTTCAAAGACATCTGCTTCATGTTAGTAGAGGATAATACTTAGAAGCTAAGATCTGTGTGCCATGTGTACTCATTGCTGTTGGGGTGTCATTGTCTCCAGGCCCTCTTAGTGAAAGAGGAGGAAGGTGGGTGCGGTGGCACACACCTTTAATCCCAGAGACTCTGGAGGTTGAGGCAGGAAGATCACAATTCAAGCCCAGCCTAAGCTGTTTAGTAAGGCCTTAAGCAAGTTAGTGAGACCCTATATCAAAATGAGTTGAGGATGTAGCTAGTGGTATAGTGCCCCTGGATTTAATCCCAGTACTAATAAATAAATAGGAAGACAATCTTTTCCTGAAGGTATACAAATACGTACAATATATACCAACACATCTATTGATGTCTAAACCTATGAGTTGTCACTGGTAGGTCCAGCTTTAACACAGAACCACAGTGTTTTATTCTGCCCTTTTCTGTCTTGTCCATTCTTTAACAAGGAGAAATTCAGCTCCAGTTATCTGCAGTGTGTATACTGATTTGCTCAGTCCTAAAATACACTGTTAGTTTCAGCATTGTTAACTTGTACTACCACAAAAAATAGACCTACTCATTAGAGTACAGAATTTATTTTGAGCATCTTTTCTTTAGTGAGTGTATGTTGTCAAAATCCTGTATTCCAGATCAGGTGGGTCGTCACCTCCTGCACCTTTCTCTCCAGGCTTCTCCTTTCTTTCCATCCTTCCTCCACCCTACCCCCAACTTCATTTCAATTACAAACATTTTACATTAAATTTGGTTTGTAATGTACTTGAGGTTTTATCCCACATTTAAAAGAATTATGCTATCATTTTATTCCCCCATTTATTCTTTATGTGAACAATTTGCTTGTTTCCAGTATTTTGCAATTACAGTGCTTCAAAGAATAACCTTTAGGTTGCCTTCAGGTTAAATTCCTACAGCCCATATTAATACAGGCATAATTTGTATTGTTGAGAGTATATGCTTAGAAATGGCCCACAGTATATAGGAGATGCTTAGGGTCACTAGTCATTAGGGAAATGCAGATTAAAATACAACCATAACTCAATTCACAAATCTTGGAATGATTTTTCAAAAAGACAAAAGATAACTGTTAATAAAAATGTGGAGGAAAGAGAACATGGTTTACTGTTACTATTATGAAAATCAGTGACAGTTCCACAAAATAATTAAAAATAGGCAGGTGTGGTGGTGCATGCCTGTAATCCCAGTGACTGGGGAGGCTGAGCAGGAGGATCACAGGTTTGAGGCCAACTGCAGCAACTTAGACCCTTTCCAAACTAAAAAATAAAAAGGGCTGGGGATGTGACTCAGTGGTAAAGTGCCCCTAGATTCAATCCCCAGCCCCACTCCCCCCCATAATAAAACAGAACTACCATGTGATCCAGCAGTTCCACTATTCCCTGTATATCCAAAGGAAATGAAATCAACCTGTCAAAAAGTCACCTGCACTTCTGTTGCAACATTTTCACATTAGCTGAGAAATGGAAGCAAACTTAATGACCATCAGTGAACAAATAGATTTTTTAAAAATGTGCTATACATATACATACACAGTGACATACTTTAAAAAATAGGAAAGTCCTAGCCGGGCGTGGTGGCGCACGCCTGTAATCCCAGCACCTGGGAGGCTGAGGCAGGAGGATCACGAGTTCAAAGCCAGCCTCAGCAACTTAGTGAGGCTCTAAGCAACTCAGTGAGACCCTGTCTCTGAATAAAATACAAAATAGGGCTGGGGATGTGGCTCAGTGGTGGAGTGCCCCTGGGTTCAATCCCCAGTACCAAAAAAAGGAAAAAGAAAAAAGGAAGTCCTGTCAATTGCAGTAATTTGGAGGACCATTGGAGACTGTAAAGTTCAGTGAAATAAGCCAAACACAGACAGGCAGGACCATACAATGCTACTTGCTCGTGGGCTCCAGGGCAGGGTGGGGTGCAGGCAGATTGTTAGTTAAAGGATACAAGATGTTGGTTAGACTAGAGGAACAAAGTCAAGAGATCTGTTGTACAGCACACAGGCTGTTAAATACTGGAAAATTGCTGAGAGTAGATTCAAGAGTTCTTGTTCTTTATAAATATTATATTTCTGTGAGGTAATTCTTATGTTAATTAGCTAGGTATAGCCATTCCACAGTTTACACTACTTCAAAATATATTACTTACCATAAATATATATAATATTTGTCAAATAATAGTTTTCAAAATTTAGGATAATTTCCTAAAAGTAGAATTGGTGATTTAAAAGTAAATACAGATGTAGTTTGGTTAGATACTGACAAATTCTCTTTCAAAAATGTGCCAATTTGCATACCCTTGATCACTGAATAAGAAGGCCACTTTTCCCACAGTCTTTCCAACAGAATGTGTTCTAATATTTAACTTTTGCCAGTCTTATAGATGAGAAATTCTGTTACTGCCTAGTTTTTCTTTTCTAATCATGGGTGAGGTTAATTATCTCTCCACTTAACTGCAGAGACATCATTATCTTTCGATGTTCGTTTTACTTGTTTTTCAGTAGGGTTTTTGTTCTTAAATTTTAAGTGTTGTTTTGAGTTATTGATCCTGTATTGCATACATCTTCACCCTATTGGTCAATAGTCTTTGATTTTGATGAAATGCACTTTAAAAGCAAGGATACAGGTAGGTTAAGTGTAGAAGACAGTGAGGGACAGGTTGGCACTAATCCTGGGGTGGTTGTGTTACTTTCCAAATAGACTCCAGGTCAGGGATTATTATCAGGTAAGGGGGATGCTTTATGATGATGCAGGAGACAGCCTACCAGGAAGATACAGCAGCCCTGAATCTAGGGAAGTTCAATGTTGGATCTTTAAGTATGTAGAGAAAAATGAACCGAATTAAAGGGGAAAATAGACAAACTCCCCTTTATAGCAGAAGATTCCAACACTCATCTGTTAGTAACTGATAGAAAATCAGTAATGGTATAGATTGGAGCAGCATTGTGAACCTACTCAACCTAATAGATACTAAATAGTACACCCCAAACGGCAGGTTTTACGGATTATGTCCTCTGATCACAGCAGTGAATAAATTAGAAATCAATAACCAGGGAAATCCAGATTTTAAAAATTTGAAACTTAACCCAGAAACTTCTAAATAAATATTTATGGCTAAAGAAATCACAAGGATATTAAGAAACACTTTGAACATAAAAATTTGACATGTCTTAGTCTACCGGCTGGACTCCCATAACTATACCCTGGACTGAGGCTTAAATTGCAGATGTTTATTTTCTCACAGGTTGAAGTTGAAAGACAGATCAGCATGTCAGCTTGTCTGTCTCCAGTGAGAGCCCTCTTCCTGGCTTGTAGGCAGTGACCACTTTGCTGTGTCCTTTCATGTCCTTTTCAGGCATGTTTGTTATGTCCCTTTGTGTAAGGACACCGATCCTGGCATATCAGGATCCTTGCCCTCATGACCCCTTAATGACCTCCTTATAGACTCTCTAGATACAGTCATACCGGAGGCAGGGCCTCAGCATGTTAAGGGGGTTATGCAATTCAGTCCATAGAACAGCACATCAAGTTTCCCCAAATTTAGCCAGTGGTACTTAGATGGAAATTTATAGCCTGTTTCAGACAAGCAGAAAAACGTTCAAAGCAATGGTGTACATTTCTAATACAGAAAAAGAATATCAACTTAACCTCAAACTAAATAGCAAGAAGAAAATAAAGGACATATTTGAAATTTGTTAAATCGAAAATGGAAAAATGAGTACAATGTAAATAAAAACCGATTCTTGGATAAAACATAACACAGTGGATAAACTTCAACCTAGTTTGGTAAAGAAAATGGAGAAAACATATGAACATATATTTAGAAATCCTGAACAGAGTGCTAGCAAACTGAATCTAGAAATACACAGAAGGGCTAATACTTCATGATCAAAAGAGGTTTATCCTGGGTACGCAAGATCAATTCACTTTTGAAAGTCAATCAGTCCACTTTTCCCCTGATAACCAAAACAGAGGGGAAATGCTACCTAATTGAATAGATGTTGGATTTTTTTTCATGATTTTTTTCTACATCTATTCATACTCAAAATGCTCAGCAAACTAAGCATAGAAAAGAATTTCTCCAACATAGCAAAGAGCATCTATGGAAAAAGGAGAGCTCATATGGTACTCGATGGGACAACTGAGTGCTGACTTTCTGAGACCAGGGAAGTGGCAAGGATGTCCACTTTCATCTCTTCTGTTCAGTCTTACACTGCATGTACGACAGTCTACAAAAGCAGCAGCTGCAGATTGGAAAGGAAGAAGGAAAAGAGTTGTCCACAAACAATGTGACTGTATGCATAGAAAATCCTAAGGAACATACCAGAAAAGCTGTGAGAACAGATAAGTGAATTTAATAAGATTGAAGGATATATAGTCAACATTCAGAAATCACTTCAATTTCTTTATAACAAGTGCAAGAGTCAAAAATCATAGATGCCATTTACAGTAGCATCAAACCCATTACATACATTGAGATAAACTTAGCAAAACAATTTCGCAGTCTTATTGTACACTAAGTACAATATGATTTTACTTGGTGTAATTAAGGGAGTTCTAGACAGTTTGAGAGATTTCATGTTCGTGGATTGGAAAATTGTTAAGGTATCCATTCTCCCTAAATGAATTTTAGATGAAATGCAATTCTAATTAAAATGCCAATGGATAATTTTGTGAATATTGACAAGCTGACTTTAAAATTTATATGAAAGTGTTAAGCACCTAGAATAGCTTGAACAAGTGTTGAAAAGACAAACTAAATTGAGGATCTTAAACACCTATTTTGAAGACCTAGTTTAAAACATTTTTTAACAAAAATATGCTCAGGTCTTTCAGTGGTACAGTTATGGTCTTTTTACAGATAATGCCTACCCTATTAGATCAAAACAAAAAATGAAACTTTAATCCATAACTCACACCATGGCCCCAGATTAACCTACAATGGATAATAATGCACCTGTATACAAAAGCTGAAGGTATAAAACTTTTTTGAAATAAAATGTAAGTCTTATTGTAGAATGATTTATAACATGGGCAAACTTATTCTTAAGACACTAAAAGCACATGCCATTCAAGAAAAAAATGATAAATTGGATTTCATCAAAATTAAAAACTTGTACTCTTCAAGATACCATTAATAATAGAGAAAAGACAAGCCAAAAACTGGGAGAAAATGTTCACAGTACCAGATCAAAAAAAGCACATCTTGGACAAACATAACTCTTACATCTTATTGAGGGGAACATCCCAGTTTTTAAACTTTGAACAGATAGCATTTTTTTGTTTTTGTTTTTGTTTTGTTTTGTTCTAAAGAGATCTAATTGGGGCTGGGGTGTAGTTCAGTGGTAAAAGCACTTGCCTAATATCTGTGAGGCCCTGGGTTCAGTCCCCAGCACTGCAAAAACATAAAGAAGAAAAAAAAAAAACCCGTAATTGAACAGTAGATATCTTTTCAAGCAAATGAAAAGCTATTTGATGTTATTAGTCATTAGGGAAATAAAAATTGAAACTATTTATAGGAGAATATTTATTATATAGGAGAGGTTCTGTTTACTTCTCTTAAGTCACTGTTTATTTGACTGACTAAAAACATCACTTGGAACCATTTGAAACTCTTGGTGACTTTGGAAATTCTGCTTATTAATCCCCCATGACCACAGACTAAAGCTATGATGCTCCTCTATACCTCAGGATGCAAGGTAGTCAGTCATTCCCAAATGTGAGCATGCACTTACCAGTGCAGGTGTCTTAGCTTGGTGCTGGATGCAAGGAATCAGATTCTGTGGGTAAACCCTGTCATCTCCATTTCCACAAGCATTCTAGGTGTTTTAGATTTGGGTGAACCACACACCATTCTTTAAAAAATACTGGGCAGACAAGTGCCTTTTGTTTAGTTAGTAACTGATCCCAGGAAAACACTTTGAATTTCTTAGCTACATAAATGCCTGGAGCTCCTAGAAAGTCCCCTATGTGTCTTTTGGGAGTTGCCTACTTAACTTTGACCTGACAATTCACCAAGCAGCATGGGCTATTTCCCAAAGAATTTCACGTATCTCCCCAGTTGCTTCCTAGCTGGAAGTCAGAAAATAGTCTTCATTCATTTCCTTATCCCCAAATAATATTTTAGCAAAAAAATTAGAATATTATGGGATTTCGGAATGAATAATCACTGCAGAAAGCATAATGGCACTTATTGTGCTATCATAATGCTATTGCATTGGAGGTGGTGGAGGGTGTCCTTTCTCATCTTCTTCCCCAGTTTATTTTCAGCATCACTTATTTGCACACATTTGCTTTCTGTTATTCAAGCACTAAGTGGTCTTATGCCTTGTCTAAGTCAGCACAGCAGCACCTTTTCCATCAGCTGTGGGTACATGACAGCTATGTTATTGCATTTTTGGTTTTGTTAAACAAGATAATGCCTGTGTTGACCCACTTAAAAAACTGTTTTTTAGATGTGATCTGCTATTGTTCTGAAATACGCATTTATGAGAGGTTCATCTTTTATGCATTGTATCCTCTTTCTGAGCATTTTGAAAATATCAGTAAAAACTGATGGGCACCACTTCTGTGGAGTATTTTATGGGGGAATTTAGCACAAAGCATAAACAAGAACAAAAAATATGTAAGAATTTGAAAGGAAGAGAATTGTCATTCCTTACAGATTGTTTGTCTACAGGGATAATCCAGGAGAGTGCTCATTTTGGCAACACATATAGCAAGAGTGGACTAAGTCTTTAAAGAATCTAGACAGACTATTAAAACTCACCAGTATGACTGATTATAATAAGATCAGGACATGAAATTACTGATTTCATATACATAATAGTTGTGTGTGTCCACCTATCTACTCGACAACACCATCTCAAGTTTAAATATCTGAAACATTTAAATACCCTTGAACATCTTCCCTGTCTACTCATCTGTGTCCCAGCCCCTCCTCCCATGTCCCAATCAGTGTAAGCCAAAATCTTATTAAGTCATTCTCGATTCCTGTCTTTTTTCCTCTCAGAGTTCAAAATTGAGCCTTTGGCATAATATGTTATCTCTAACTTCCAAATATTTTCTGAAAACAGCTGCTTCTCACTTATCTTCCCTTGTGGTCACCAGGGATGTGTTCTCCTGAACCCCAGCAGTGGCTCCCTGCTTCCCTTCCCAGGCTCCCACAGTCTGTTCTTCACACAGTAGCTAGAATTAAACTTTTACAGTATGTCCTGTTGTGTCGCTTATTTGCTCAAAAGTGTGTGAGGCCTTTTGTTACATGTGGACTAAAGCCATGCTGCTTCAAGGAGGTGTGGCTTGGTGCCTTGGCCTCAATCCCCCCACCCCTGCTTGCGTTCGCGCACACTTTACACTAGGTCCTTTCAGCCTACCTGTTCAGTTGCCAGGTGTATCTAGTTGCCACCATTCAGGTCTGGGCTCCTGAGAGGCTTCTCAGTTCTAAACATAGCACCCACTGTGTTTGTCTTTGTTTACAGTCCTGGGGTTTGAATCTAGGGCCTCGCACATGCAAAGCAAGCACTGAGCTCCTTCCCCAGCCTCCTTTATTTCTTATTTTGAGATGTCTTTCAAAGTTGCTGAACCTGGCCTTGAGCTTGCAATCCTCCTGACTCAGCCTCCTGATTTTTCTGGAATTACAGGTGTGCATCCCTGCTCCTGGCTTGATTTATCTTTGTATCCTATGGCATCTTGGTGCTGAATGAATGGGATGTGCACTTTTTCACCCTGCCTGGCCACTTCAGACATTTCCATTTTCAACTTGCAGAATAGACTTTTGGTTTTGTGAGAAGAAAAAAACGTTTCTCAATCTTGTTTGTACTTTCCAGCATCTAACACAGTTCATGTTTATATGTATGAATTAATAACTTGGACAATTGCTTTATGCAGCACCTGTTATTTTTTCTTGATTCAGATGTGTGATTTTAACACTGTTAAAACAGATGAGCTGAATAGCATCTCGTTTTCAAGGCGTCAAAGTGTTGTCATGCTGTCACGCACCAAGAAGGGCGGAGAGTAAGGGAATAGTTTTCATACCTACAGCTGCATGTGGCAGCTGTGTTGCAGGGAAGTGTGCTCTCTTGTCCCAGTGTCTTTAGTGAAGTATAATCTTATATTGGATGTTTTCTCTCTTTTCTGCATCTTTTCTGTTCGCTATATGAGATGATCAATCAGCAAAGGAGGAAGACTCCAAATTGATAGGGCTGAAAGTACACTTGGGCTGTTACTTCCAGCTTAGTTCTTCTACTAATCAGGACTACTTAATCTTCATAAGATTGAATTAAAGCCAAACTTTCTATATATTGTGGATGTCCTTGTCTTTTTCTGCTGCATTCCTGAGTGTCTTGAAGGGAGTCCCCCTGCCATTTGGAAGCATATGTTCGTGGAAACTCTGGCTGTGACGAAAATAAAACACTTGAGCCTCTCAAAGGGGTGTTGCTCTGGCATCATTCCTCAGACAAGAAGAGCCAGACCACCTTTTGAAACTGCAGCAGCAGATTGCATTTCACTTCAGGGTGCAGACACAGCTGACTTTAGGTATGCAGGCACCCCCTGCCCCATCAGGGGGGATCAGGATGGTGTTTATGGCTGCTCTGCAGACATCTGTCTTACTGGAAGCTGTAGCATCAGGGGGGATAGTTAGGGAAGATACTCATATTTAAGCCTAGACATCATAGATTGGTGTGTCTCAAACTCCCAGATGAAATAGATGTTTTAGTTCTTAGGAATTTCTGTCCCAAAATTCATTTATGTTTAGTCTTCTACCACTGTAATTATAATGTGATCATGATTTTTGTCTCCAGATGTCTGCCAAGCATATGTAATGTATCTACTCCTTAGTATTTATTGTATATGTATCAATGTCCAAGTGAATGCATTAAAGTATACTGTTGCCAAGTACATTCCACCAGCCTACCTGAGCATTTTCTATTTTCACACACTGTGGGATAGAAAAAATATTTCCCTTTTATTTTTATTTTTTAAGACACATTTGTTTATTTCCTCTAATTTTAAAAAAATCAGTAGACATTCCTAATAGAACATTAGGCCCCACTTTCCTTAAAGATACTTTCTCAGTATAGAAATCAAGTATTTTGACTACTATTTGGGGAAATGCGTGCTTTGAAGAATTGCTTCTTAAACTCTTTTCTTTTTAATTACAGTTTATCTCTATATCGGGGTAATTGCAGGCCCATCAGATTTGAGCCACCAATGCTGGATTTCCACGAGCAGTAAGTTTCACACTTTTGGACTCTATTTTTCTATTAAACTATCATGTTATTTTACATGTATTTGTGTTGTCTTTGGCCTGTGTTATCTATGTGAGAAAGTCAGCAGGAACCCAATGTTGAATCTAGTTTGATACTGGGAAACAACTATTAAGAGTCTAATATAATAATATGGGTTCAGAATGTTTGAAAAACACCCCCATGTTGCACTCTTTGGTTTAGAGAATCTTATCTTCAGAAGCAGCGTAAAACTTAGTAGGGGAGCTGGGGCTTTAGCTCAGTGGTAGAGCACTTGCCTCACATGTGTGAGGCACTGGGTTCGATCTTTAGCACCACATAAAATTAAATAAATAAAGATATTGTGTCCACATATAACTAAAAATTTTTTAAAAAAACTTAGTAGGTTACCTTTTCTGATAAGCACTTCATTTCCACTCTCATTATTTAAAAGTTTTCTTGTGGGTAAAAGGATATACTGTTTGCTTGGTGCATATGCTCTTTTTTTTTTTAAACATTGCACTGATATTGAACCCAAGGGTGCTTTACCACTGAGCTATAGCTCCAGCCCTTACCTTTTACTTTGAGATAGGGTCTCACTAAGTCGACTTTGCTGCTTTAGCCTCCTCAATCACTGAGATTACATGCATGTGCCAAAGTGTAGCTTTTATACCTCACTGAATAGTATCACTAACCCAGAATGACAAACAAAAGCAGATGCTACACAGACCTGATCCAAGAACAAACTCGCTTCTTCAAACCATACTTCTGACTTGTCTTCTGTTTCTGACTCAGGTTTCATACATCTCAGGAATTTAGGGAGAAACAAGATTTTTCTCTGTTGGGTTCCAACCTGATTCAGCAGATGGATGAGGAGAACACCTTAAATGATACAATTATTATAGCAGTGTCACCCTCGTAAGTTAGCAGAACAAAAGAATTTTAAAAGGGACAAGAGGAAGTTGTATGTTACAGCACCACTGATTAGAATTCCGTAATAGGGAAACAGTAAAGTTTGGAGTTTGGTTGTGTGTATGTGTGATGCATTTGATAGTGTTTTACTTGGGTGTGATCAAACTGTGCAATTTTATATCTTTTTCCTTCATTAATATAAGTAATTCTGTGTGTTACAAGCTTGTCCTATGTGAAATTTTATGTGCTATATAGCAATCCTTTGAGTTTATTTATTCCCTCATTCTTGGGCATATAGATTGTTTATTTTTTCTTTCTGTCTTTATGCCATTGCTGTAGTGGATGGCTATGCATAAAGGCTAAAGTCTGTTTTGTAAATTTTTAGGTAGGTAGATAGATACATTAGACTATTTCCTTAGTCTAGATTTCCAGGGATAAAATCACTGAGTCAGAGTCGCAGTATTGTTAAATTGTTGATGTACATTGTCAAATTGCTCTTTTCCTTACTTAGAAAGATAGTTGTATTTGTTTCACTGCCATTTACTCTGATTTTTATTGTATCAATACTTGGTTATCTATTCTGCTCAACAGACAAAAATTACAATTTTCTTTAATGCTATAAAAGTTGTATTTAGCTGTTTTTACTGTAATAACCATACCAAGTTTAAGTAAGTTATAGTTTCAAACCTAGAATTATTAAAATATATCAGTTAAACTTTTACAGAACTATGGTAGAGCAGTTAGCATCAGAATTAAAAGATATTTGATAACACATCTTTTCTGGAGATTGCATGCCCACAGAGATCTCGGATTTGGGGCCAGAAGTGCAGATAGAAGTTTGCATATTTATTTGTGCACTTCTAGATGTAATCAGTATTTGGAAGTACTCATTATGTAAGTAAAATTGACTAGTGTGGGGTTAACGTTTAAAGATCATAAGGTTCAGATAGGAAGAAAGTCACTATTTTGTTCTGTATGAGAGTTTTAGGTTCTGTGATTGGAAGCAACCCCCAAGTGGAGAGGTGGGACCTTTGGAGGCTATTGGGTCAGGAAGGCTCTGCCTTTGGCAGTGTTAGTGCTGCTGTCTAAAGTGGGTCATCTCTCCCCACCTGATGCCTTCCTTCTGCCATGTTAAGACACAGCAAGGGGGTTGTGGTTGTGGCTCAGTGGTAGAGCACTTGCCTAGCATGTGTGAGGCACTGGGTTCGATTCTTAGCACCACACATAAATAAATGGATAAAATAAAGGTCCCCTCAGCATCTTAAAAAACAAAAAAGAGACACAGTAAGGAGGACTTCCCAGCCTGCAGAACTGCAAGGAAGTAAGTTTCTGTTCTTTATAAATTACCCAGAATGTGGTATTCCATTATAGCAGCACAAAATGGACTAAGATAGATACAGTGCTGAAACTTGCAAGTAATAGAGTTCTGAATCCACCTAACAGAAATATACTACCCAGTCGCCTTTCAAATGAAACATATTCAGTGAAACAAGGAGTATATTTGATTTATATCAGGAGAGTTCATTATTTTTTAAATCAAGACTGTTCTATTTCCAGTGTTTTCTCTTATTCTGGAGTGGATCAGATTAGAGACTGAGGAACTCCATGCCAAGACTGTGGCACTAGGCAGTGTCTACGGCCCTTTATCAAGAGGTGTGGAGGTGGAGGGAGGCAGAGGAGATCAGTGCCGAGTATCAGGACTTCAGTCTAAAGTAGTGAGGGGCTATGGGTGTAGCTCTTGCCTAGTTCTTGGTAGGGCTTTTGCCTAGCATGTGTTAGACTCTGGGTTTGATCCCCAGCACAACCAATAAGTAAGTAAATAAGTAAGTAAGTAAGTAAATAAATAAATAGAATTCCAACTTTGAAAAACTTGATACAAGTAAGTAGTCTGAAAACATTCTTTTGAAAGTTACAGGCAACTGTTTTTTACTTCAGTATTTGTTTTTTGAGAAACTTTTGTAAATTTCATTTTGAGATAAATATCTGAACTAAAACTAGAAATTTCCTGTTCCAGATTAGCTGTCATTCAGTCTATCAAATAATGCTCTACCCCCAAATAGAAGAATTGGGATAAGGTCAAGCAAGATTCTGAATTGATGATTTTGACCGTTTTTGTATCATGGATCTCTGGGATAGATGAAAGGTGTGGACCCTCCTGCTTCCTGTCTCCCAGCACACACACACACAGTTTGACACACTTTGACACCTTGTTTGCAGGTTCGAGGGGTTTATAGACATGCCCCTCCCTCAAGTCTGTAGTGGGTCCTTAAGAGTTAGTGAGAAATTCCTGTGCTGGGCCACAGTTGATAAATCACCACCACAGAACTTACGTAAGGGCTGCTTGGTACGGCAGCAGTATATACTCACTGGAGTAAACTTTAAAACATACTTATTTGGGGGGGTGGGGAGAAGGAAGTAAAACACAGCTGATAATCCAAGCTCCTGGAAACATTAAATTTGAGCTTGCTTTTTGAGTCCTGTTCTAAGCATCACTATTTATTAAGTTATAAAAACATAACCATATTTTCTGAACATATTATTTTATAACCTGCTTTTAACTTAGTATATTGTTGTGCATACTTTAAAAGATTCCTCTGACTTTTCTGTTACTTTATCTTACAGTTTTAAAGAAAGTCAAATTATATAGATGTATTTGTTAAATTCATTTGTTTGGAATTGTTTAAAATGTTTTGTTCTTGTGATCAGTGCTGAAGTTAATGGTTTAAACACAACCATGACTGTCTCTTCAGCAGACTGCCCTAATGAAGTGATAAACAGAATATTAAAGTATTTAGATTTTAGAATAGAGAATAATTTGGTGTCATGAACAAGGGGCAACTGAGCAGAATAAAAGAACCATTTCAGACTGGAGAGGAAGTAAATGGGATTCCTTATTGGGACTGGTTCTTGGTCATAGAGAAATTAAATCTCATGAGCTTGGAGAAACTCTGGAAGGTTTGCTGATGACACATGTCAGGAAGGACAAACTCCAGTACAATAAAAATCAGGGTCAGGGAACATAATGAAGAAAATTATCTGAATCACAGGGAAGTAACAGTTTCCTTCAGTAGCAAACTTACATATGACTCCAAGATAGTGGAAAGAGGAAAAAAAAAAAAGAAAACTCTTGGCTGTGGTCCCAATGTGTGTGCCCTCCCTGCCGTCCATGTGTTAGAACTGGACTTGTAATGTGATGATGTAGGAGGTGGGGCTGTGCCAGGCGTGAGTCCTGAGCGAGGGCAGGACTCTCTGGAGTGGATTAATGTCCTTGTAAAAGCTGCCCATGGAGCTGCCTTGCTCTTCCATCATGTGAGTGCAGTAGGAAGACCAGAGAGAGAGCCATCGCTGGCTCTGGTCTCAGATTCGCTGCCTCTCCAACTGTGAGAAATGTATTTCTGTTGTTTATAAGGCACCCATTGTATGGTGTTTTGTTAATGCAGCTGAAAGAACTCCCATTTTTTAAAGGCTTTCTGCACCCAGTCTGAGAAGAGCTAAATGGAGTGTGTTTTATCTCACAAAGGTAGAAGCAGATCTGTGGAAGGCAGAGGTTGTGGGCAAATGTGAACACATGTGTATTATGGTTCAATTAGAGAAGCAGAACCAGCCAGAGATTTTACATGTTTTTGTCTGAGTATGTGTTTATATATATGTGGATGGTCTGTTATGAGGAGTTGGCTTAATATGGTTGTGGGAAGTAGTTAAGCAAGTTGAGCTTGTACAGGGCCAGACAGCCAGGAAGGGAAGATTAGGAGTCAGCTGGACCTCCCAGGGCAGGGGGTAAAGTTTACTGTCCCCAGGTAGACATTCAGGGAAGACTCTGGGGAAGGGAGATTGCAAGTCCAGGTGCTGTTTGGAGTCTTAGCCCACATAAGGCCTAAGTTTTCTTTAAAAGGGCTTCCATCTGATTGGCAGGCCCACCTAGAATAATCTCCCTTTTGATTAATTGAAAGTGAACTGATTAGGTGCTTTAGTTACATCTGCAAATCTTTCCTTGCAGCACCTGCATTCGTATGAGACTGAATAGCTAGGAGAAGGTGTACTGGCAAAGTCACTGCTGCCTGCCCACATCTCTCAACCCTCAGGAGAGAACAGAGTGTACAACTCACACTAACCAGAAGCAAGCTGGACAGGAATTCTGGGGACTGTGGTGTCACAAAGCCACCATGTGCTTATAAACCAAGAGGTTCCTAAATTTAGACTTTTGACTCTAAAACATGGCAGGGGGATAGGGTTGAAAAAATTTGCTTAGCAATTTTAGAGCTAAGGTTCTTTTTATGAAACTTGAAAGCAGTTTTTGGACAAAGAAAATGAAACTGTACATTTTCACTGCCGAAAATAATTACCAGTGGCGTCAGCAAGTAGCTGATTGCTAAAGGAGATCCAGAGGTATTTGATGATATGCTCTCTTTAAAGTTATTGCACATTTTTTTCACTCTCAGAAACAGAAAGCCTGTTAGATGGCTGAATTTTTTTCCCCATATTGACTACATTTCTTTCTAACTGCAAACTTTCCTGCTCTTTCTTAAATGAATGTTAAATGAAAAAAAAAAATCAAATTAGAATAGGAGAGCAGAGTGGCCCACCCCAGGGCAGGTACCCCGCCCCCCGCCGTGTCTCCCTGCTTCTTTTGTTACTGGCACTCCAGCCTTTCCATGTGTCCCACTTTCCTTGGGGAAAGTGACCCTGCCCCTAGCTCAGGACTAAGTCCTGTGTAATCCAAGTCAGTAGTGAACCCATTCTGGTTGATGATCAGTTCAGGGATAGACACGCCCCAGTTCTACTCCATTATATGTAGGCAGTGATTCTGAGGGACTTCCAGAGGCACCCCCTCTCAAGGAGACACAGGAAAGAAAGTGCCCTCTTCCACACCGGGTATTGTCTATATGTGGTGCCTGGGAATTGGGGCGCCATCCTGCCACCAGTGATAGAGCAGGAGCAGTTTGTCTCGCAGAATGGAACTATGGAAAGAGCTGTGTCCTTGCCAGGATTGTTGACCTGCCCTAGTTGGGTCTTTTGTTAGGTGGCACTTCTTGGTCATATCCTCCGTGATCTCTGTGGAGCGCACTGCACTGCTGACCTCTTCTACCCTTGGATCTTTTCTCGGCCTCCACTTGTGTGAACCGCCCTGTTTGCCTCCTGTGTCTGGGCCTTCTCTTTCTTCATCTCTTTCAAGGGCTTCTGTCCCTTTGCCTGTCCTCTGCCTGTCTCTGCCCTCCCACCTCAGCCAGCATGTCTGGCACATATCTGTGATTTCCCAGTCCCTGTTGTCCCCACTCACTCACCATGAAGTGTCACTGACACCACTGTCATCGCAACGTGTCCTGCGGGAGCTCCAGTCTCTGAGTGGCCCCACGCAGTGGGAATCCCAAGACTCCTAGGATCTGCCCTCCCAGCACTCCCATCTCCTCCATCACACCACAATGGGAGGAGGCCTTCTCTCTTGTCCTCTGGTCCTCATCTCTTCGTTCAGGCCCTGGTCACTTCATATCTGTCCTTCTGGCACACACCTGACATTTTCTAACTGATGATCCATACTATCAACAGAGAAGTCTTTTTATATTATAATCTGATCATGCCACCCCCTCAAAACAAGAGTCCTTTAGTGGTTGCCTGAGTCAAAAGATAAATACCAGATTTCCTGTGCCCACCACACATGTGGAGAGTGCATACCATTCCTGAAGTCACCAAGGTCTTTCTGAGCTCCATGCATTCTATTCATATATGTTGAGAATCTCCCCTCAAACAGGATTTTTTTGGTACCGGGAACTGAACCCAGGGATGTTTAACCACTCAGCTGCATCCCAGCCCTTTCTATTTTTTATTTTGAGATAGTGCCTCGCTAAGTTGCTGAGACTGGCTTTGAACTTGAGGTCCTCCTGCCTCAGCCTCCTGAGCCATGTGTCACCACGTCTGGTTCTAACAGGAATTTTTAATGGGAGTTTTTATATAGATGGAAAAGTGGAAAGAACAAATAGTGGATATACTCTTAAGAAATTCAGCAGTAGTGAATGCTTTTGCCATGTCTATTCTCTGTTTTTGTCATTTTTAAGCTGTTTGATCACAAACATCAGGGCCTTCTGTGTAATTAACGTGGACCATGAAATCGACATTCACCCTAGTGCCTTTGGGCCCTCTTCGGTCAGGGCCATTGGTGTTTGGTTGTCACAGAATCTGGTTAACTGAAACTCTTCAAGGCAGAATGTGACCGTGCTGGAAAGAGTCCCGAGGATGTGATGAGTCTGCAGAAAGGCCAGCGGTGCACCTGCCACCGTGGGACAAAGGGTCTGCATTATCCAGCACCCCAGGACTCCTCTCTACCCTTGTGTGGACCTCACTCTGATGGCTTATTCTCTGTCCTTCTCAATGTCCTTTTCCTCCAGTGATGGCAGGAATCCCACTGGCTGCTTCCAGACTCACACCCTGTAGCTTCCCTCCACTGGGAAGCTTTTGCTTCTGCTCCTTTGGTGTAAACGAGTTCAGCACAGAGCCGAGGGATCACAGCCTGGGTTGGTGTCCACCCCGCCATGCAGGCCAGAGGTGGTTTGAGAGTGGACATCTCCAGGTGCCATTCCTAAGTTTGTCAGGGCAGCTGCTTCTTGGCCTGTTGAGCCCCAGGGGCCAGTCCTGTAGAATGTGGATAGCCCTGCTGTGTAAGTCCAGCCTGCCGAGCTGAGGTAGAAACCCCTCTCTGCTTCTGTGGTCTCACATTAGCCCCACAGAAGTGGGATGGATCCCCCAAATTTGGCTAGGATATCAGGACTGATATCACACAGGCACATTTACCAAGAGGGTTTTAAGTGGTCTATTAAGCCGATGCTCCTTGACTTCCAGTGGGCATATGTCTCTATAAACCAATGTAAGTTGAAAATACCACGAAGTAAAAAAACCCGTGTAATACACCTAACCTGGCCTCCCTTTTTCCATTTTTTGTTGTTTTTTGCAAGTGGGCCTCGAGCATGCTAAGCACCCCCCTACACTGAACTACACTGCCAGCCCAGCCTCACCTCCCTTAAATGTCCCCAGAACCCTGACATTAGCCTACAGTTGGGCGGAGTTATCTAGCATAGAGCTTTTTCACAATAGTGTTGCATGTCGTGGGATTTATTAAACACCTGGAGCCAAAAAGCACTGGTGGCACAGCATAGCGCCAGTCTTTAGTTGCTCCCCTTCTTGATCTGTGGCTGCCCAGCATCTCAAGAAAGGATCAGACCACATAGCGGGAGCCGAGAAAAGGTCCACATTCAAAATATGATTTCTACCAAATACTGATTACTTTTGCACTGTTGTAAAGTTGAAAAATCCTAAGCTGAGCCATCATAATTTGGGGACCATCTACACTCACATAATGACGTTTTCTGGAGAGACCACAGCAGGTTCCCAAGCAGATCTAAAAATGACTTCAGAGCACAAAGAAAGGAGACTTGCTTGGCTTTTATTGGGGTTTGGGTCCGAGACTGGTGGGGGAGTCTTGTGTGGTCTCCTCTTCTCAGCAGGGCTGGGAGAGTCTGTAGGCTTGTCTGTTGACTTGCCCAGATGTGACCCAGAAAGCCCATGAGGGCACATCAGTGGGGCTTGCAAACCACCAGTTATCAAGTACCAGAAATGGAGGGTGAGGTACAGTTATGAGGTACATTATGACTGTGTTTGCAGTCATGATAACCAGCAGGGTCAGAGTCTTCACTCCACCTGGGATCTGCTAAAGGACTTCAAACCCTTTGGAAAGGAGGTGAAGAGAAGTTCTTTGCTGCTGTAGACCACCTGGCACTGACTCCCTTGCCACCTTGATCATGCCTACCACACTCTAGACTCGACTTCACAGAAAACTCATCAAATTAACTCCTCCATCCTTCATCCTTTTGTTTAAATTGACTCTTCAGGCCTGCTTTTCCCTTCCTCTCTTTCTTTCCCACCATAGTCCCCTGCAGCAACCCCTCCCCTCCCTTTCCCCCACTGATTTATACCAATGCTGTTAAATGCTTTTCTGTTTCCATAATAACATTTATTGCAGGTGGTAAAGGATGCTTTGTTTGGAAACTGGGTTTCTCAAGTTCTTCAGTTTATATAATTAAGGGCAGAAAATCTTGTTTTCAAATCCAAAGTTTGAAATGGCTACTTAATGTGTGAAGACTGGACATTGAAAAGATTGTCACTAAAAATGGAAGTCTTTATTCTCAAAGTAAATTCAGTTTATAAAAGGTGTCTCTCTCTATGGACTTTCAGCATTCTTGGAAAGGTCACACAGGCCTCCTTTCTAAAGGGGTGTTTGATACCTCCTGTTTTTTTTTTTTTTAATACTTTTATTAGTTGTTGATGAGCCTTTATTTATTTATCTGTATGCGGTGCTGAGAATCGAACCCGGTGCCTCACACATGCTAGGCAAGTGCTCTGCCACTCAGCCACAACCCCAGCCCCACCTTTTGGTTTTTCAGTGTCTAACTCTCAGTCTTTTTGTGAAAGCTTTTCCACCAATGTGGGTCTGAAATGATGGTAGAATTTTGCGGTAATTGTATGGTACAGAGTACTGCATATTGATTTGGCCCAACTTCCTGCCCAAAGCTGTGTATAACAGAGTGCTGTGTCCTGGCCATTCAGAAGGTTTGTCTAAGGGAACTTGCTAATCCTTTTCTCCAGCTGTTTCCTGGCATTGTAGTGTCATTTCTGTGGCATAGGAAACTTGCCATTGACCACAAAATTGCAGCTTATTTTCTAAGCTGTCTCTAATTCATAGCTGCTTCTTCCTAATTCTTTGGAGCCTCTGACTCTTCTAGAATAAGGACAGTTAGTTGTTAGTTCTGCAGCAGCAGCACAGAGAACAGCTGTCCACTTGCATCAGCCTGGTTCATCTATAAATACTTGACACTGTCCCCTTTGGGCCTCCTTCTGTCTTTGGAGCAGCCAATAATGGAAACAAACAGGACCAGCCAGGGCCGCGTCTAGAAATCTTTGTTTTATTTTTAAATTCTACCTGTCCAGCCAAGCAGGTCACACATGCTGCATATGATCAGCAGAATTCCAAGATGGGCTGCAAAGTTTCAGGCCTCTAATAATGTACTTACCACACCTTCTCCCCATTACTCAACACTAACACAGGTGTCCCTGTCAAGGATTTAGAAAGTATAATGAAGGTCCCAAATCAATTGACCTTTCAGATAGAGCGATTATCTGGGTGGGCCTGACCTAATCCTTGAGCCTTTTAAAGTGTGTTTGCAGCAATTAGAAACAAAGAAATGTTGTAGATTTGAAGCATGAAAGGTATTTGATGCAAGGGAGCTACTTGATGCTGGTTTTGGAAATGGAGGAACCCAATAGCAAGAGACTGAGAGCAACCTGAATTTTGCCAATAATCTGAATGAGTCTGGAAGAGGACTGTGAGCTTCAAATGAGAACCCATCCTGCCTGCATCTAGAGGCAGAAGCCTGAGACCCTCAGCAGATAACAGCCATTTTTATAGAATGCTACAATAATAAATGGTGTTGCTTTAAACCACTGTTTGTGGCAATTGATTACAAAGCACAGAAAATCAATACATTGTGTATTTATAAGTAAGCATGTAGCATAGTCCTGAGTCTGCCCATGTCACCCAGAGAACAGGGTGGCAGGGAATCTCCCTCTGCTTCCTGTGGGGTGCACTGCCCGGAATGAGAGACGGCCTGCTCTGTGTGGGCGCTCACACCTAGTATGGCCTGCTGACACCCTTCCTCACACCTTCCCTCTGTCCTTGTTACTCCAGGCCTCTTAGAACAACCTAAGTACATGACCCTTCTCCTGAGCAAGGGTTCATCTCTATGCATTGTGGCTCAGGGCCTTTCCTCTCTGCTCCCTAGAAGAGAGGGCAACGCCAGCCTTGGCGGCAGTGCAAATCAGGCATTTTGATCCGCCTCTGTTTCCAGACTCCTGTCACCTTGCTCCCAAGTCCTCTGATGCTGCAGACCCTCTGCAGCCCTGTCTTTTTAAGATACCTCAAAGACCTGTCCATCTTATATCCTGTTTTCTCCTTCACTGATACTAATTAAAGTCACACAAGGAATAACATTAAGAGACAGGGTAGCAACTGACTGCTGTTTAGCCTGCATTCTAGTTGAATTGTAACTGAGCATACTTTTTGAAAACAGTACAGAAGTAGTGAACTTTCAAGTTCTAAGGAAGATATTTTTATTTCTGTTCTCTGTTGTTGTTCTTCCATGTCTATATAAAGCTTAAGAAAGACGACTTTATCTTCCATGCTGTACTGTAGACAGCTGCTTCCTGCAGCATCCTGGCCAGAGTGTAAGACCCTAGCTGGGTCCTGTTACCTGTCATCTGCTTACCTGTTTTGTGGTCCTGAATTACCACCTGAGATCCACAAGTCAGTTGGTTAAGGGGTCTAGAAATTCAGCAGGTTGGTTGCTTCTTTGAGGGTTCTGAGAGTGAGTACTTAGCTTCCTGCTTCTTAATGCCCAAAGTGTCCTTACAAACCTGCTTTCCATAGCCCACAGTCACATAATCAGAACCCAAACCCTGGTTTCCCTCTCTAACCTGTTGCTGGGCTGTCAAGCCATGGATTATTGCAGGCCTGGTGATGGCTGGGATGATGTTGGACCCAGGTTTCTGCTTCCCTGCGTAAAACAGACAAATTGGTTTGTGGATCCCAGCTCTCAGGGCAACCTGGGCACGGCCTTCCTGTGAGAGTTGCTGCCGTGGGGCGGGCCCTTGGCTGAGATGCATCTGTCCCACTTCTGCAGAGCAGTGGTATCTGCAGCTTTCAGAAAGCCAGACTTGGTTTAGGCCTCAGAGGCAGCCTCGGCCTCAGCAACACAGCTTTCTATCAGTTTGTAAACTTCTCAAACGGTGTGTGAAATAAAGCAGTGCAAACTGTTATCAAAACTATTTTTAGAAATGCGATATGTATACAGAAGACAGTGAAGAGTTCTTAACTTACATATTTTTGGGACCTTGTTGTATGTATTTTGGGTAATAGGGAAAAAAGATATTATCATTCCATCCAGAAAAGACAGAAAATGTAGAGTCCCAGATTCAGTTGTAAATGAAGCTACAGAAGAAATGGGAATGTTGTGGCAAATTGGATTTTGATTTAGATGACACAGCATATGAGAAGCAAATGAAATATCTGACTATGTTAAAAGTCAGATTGAGTACATGAAATTCTGACCAGGTTTAGACTTTTTTCCCTTTTGATTTAAGGGCTTTACTCAGGAAGGTCTGTGAAATTCTAACCAGGATGTTAGACAAGTTTATAAGGAAACAGACAATATTACTACTTGGACAAATAAATGCATTATGAGTTATTTGTCATAATGGTTACCTAATGAGTTCCCTAATATTCTATTGTTAAATAGCATTTGCTAACATATTTAAGTTGGGTTATTGAAGGATCATATCCCAGTGCACAGAGCTCCATATTTGACTAAATAGGTTTTATCTGTCACTGATGGTTAGAAAAGAATCAATTATAAAAATCAAGTTGCATTTTCCTAATGTTGGCTTCAGATGCAGGTCTTCAGCGAACTCCTTTCACTGCATTGACCTCAAGGAAATAACCAACATAGCAAAGCCATCTTTACTGACATCTGGTCACTCTACAGTTAGGGGGAAAAAAAAAAAAAAGCCACCAGTGCTTTCTTCTGTTTTTATATGGTGCTTAACAGTTGTAGAGTTATATTACTTTCCAGAGTATTTTCATTACTTCAATATAACCTTCTTTTTACTTTTTTCCTTGTTGTATGAAATAAATACACAGAGAAAAAAGCATGACATACGTGTGGTTTTACATCTACTAGACAACTAGAGAAAGAGAACATTTGTCAGTACCTAGACTCTTTTCTGTACCTGTCCCTGATGACAGTTTCATTGCTCCCCAGAGTTAAACCACTTTTCCTCAATTCTTATAATCATTTCTAAATTTTCTTTACTGTTGTATTACATGTGCACACACTTCTGAATAGTTTGTTAGTTTTCCCTGTTTTTTAACTTACTGCCCAGTTTTGATTTAGAAATACTTCAAACCTACAAAACAAAGTTGCAAGGATTTAGAATGTTCTTGTGAGCCTCCTGTATCAGTGTGCGGTATGCCTTGTATATCTGTAAGGACAAACCGTCGCTTTTGTTTTTAGTGGCCCCTAGATTCAGACTAGATAGGAATCCATGCCTCAGGAAGGAAAGCTCCTGAAAAACCAAGACTTTGGACATGTGGTCCGACTGGTCTCCCTGCACAGGAGAAGCTGGAAGCTGGGATTTTCCACCTTTTGTACTGCACTGTGCTGGGGCGGGGTGGAGGCTCTAGAGAGCTGGTGCACCAGATTTTCCTACCAGCTTTGGTGCAACAAGTTTCAAGTTCACTTGGGGTGAGCTTCTTGAACTATTTTCTGGGTTTCTCATGAAGAGAGTTTTTCAGTGTATTGATTTGGTGTCTCAGTGGGGTAAGGAGATCTGGGTGCTCCAATTCCCTCATCTTGCTGACATCCCTCCCCAGCCTCCATTGCCCCCGGTTTTTGTAAATAAAGATTTGTTGAAACGCAGTTTCATACCCATTCATTTACATTTTGCCTGTAGAAATAACAAATAGAAAGTGTGAGTGGAAATAAAAAATCAAGAGGAAATTTAAAATCGGAATAGACTTACAGCAATTAAAGAGTTCGAATTAGTCACCAAAAACCTCCCAGAAAGCAATTCCTGGTACACATAACTTTACTGGTGAATGCTACAAAGCATAAGAGGAAGAATTAATATCAGTCATTCACAGACTCTCCTAAACAATAGAAGTATACATTTTCCAACTTAGGCTATTTGGCCTATATTGCCCTTATACCAAAACAAGACAAAGATACTGCAAGAAGGAAAAAAAAAAAAATACAACTATCCCTTCTGAATATAGGTGCACAAATCCTCCACAAAATACCAGAGTCCAGCAACATATGAAAAGAATTGTACCCCTTAAGAATGCAAGATTTAGTTTAACCTCTGAAAATCAGGTGATGTAATATACCATATTGATTTAGGAAAGGGGAAATGGGATGTCAAGCACAGAAAAAAAATTGAAAAATGCAACATCTTTTTATGATAATTCTCAACAAATTAGGAATAGAAGGGGAATTTCTTCAACCTAATAAAAAGCATCTATGAAAACTTGAAGACTGGCTTCTTCTTACTGTTGAAAGAGTAAAAAGTTCCCCCCTACAATCAGGGGCAAGACAGTGATGCCTGTTCTTTTCACTCCTATTCAATATTAAACCCCAGGTCTGACTAGGACAACATGATGAGGAAAGGAAACAAAAGCTACCCTGTAGAAGTGAAGAACTATCTCTGTCTGCAGATGTTGTGTCTGAGTATGTAGACATTCCTAAGGAATGCACATGAGAAAAATAAAAACTACTAGAACTAATAAACAAGTTTATTAGGGTTACAGAATACAAGATCAGTACACACAAAAAACTATTTTTTGTACATTAGCAATGAACAATCTTAAAACAATTCCATTTATAATAACATCAAAAAGAATACTTAAATATAAATTTGACAGAAGCGGTGTAAGATTTGTATACTAAAAACTAGAAATCATTACCAAGTGTAATTAAAGAACAAACAGGAAAACATCTCATGTTGATGAATCAAAAGATACAAATTAAGATTACAGTACCCCCTAATTGATCCATCAATTTAGTGAAGTCCCCTCAAAATCTCAGCTATCTTTTTTGCAGAAATTGACAACCTGATTTTAAAATTCACATGGAAAATAAGGTACAAGAACAGCTGAAACAATCTTTAAAAGACAACCAGAATTGGAGGACTCACACTTCCCAGTATCAGAAAGTTTCTTCAGAGCAATAGTAGCTAAGACACTGATACCACCATAAAGATAAACCAATAGATAAATGGAAAAGAATTAGATTCTAGAAATAGACCACTACTTTTGTTGCCAATTGATTTTTGTGGTACCAAACAGCTTAATGAAGAAAAGATCAGTCTTTGCCACAAATGGTGCTAGAACACCTAAATATCCACATGCAAAAAAAAAAAATTAATTTGGACCCCTACCTCACGCCATACCCCCAAATTAATTTAAAATATATCATTAAGCTAAATATATCAGCAGTAAATGTAATGGAACTAAACTATAAGCCATTAGAAGAAGATATTGCCTTGGATTATGCACTTTTTTTTTTTTAGGTCTGAATACAGAAGCACAAGTGACAAAAGATAAAATATATGAATTGGATTACTTAAAATTTTTTAAATTTTGTGCTTCAAATGATTACATCAAGAAAGTAAAACTGGCAACCCACAGAATAGTTCAAAATATTTTCAGGGCACATACATCTCATACAAAAATAACCAAGTCTGAAGATGATGGAGTGGAGAAAGTATAAATCTTCTTACAGGTTGATTGGCATTACTGTCTGTCACCACATTGTGCATGTAATCTGTTTGTACTCATTTTATGCATTACTTTATGAACTGCTGTCTTAAAGGGCATAATAAGAAAGGGCAAAAGGCCAAGCCCTTTGTCCCTTCTTGGGAATTTAAGAAGAGAGTGACACCCGAGGTGGAGAACCCTGGTTGCACACGTAACTCATACCACTGTTGACTGCCCATATTTGTCACCACTCTCTCTGAAACAGTGCTTAGACATGTGCATTGTTGGGCAGAGGTGGCCTCCTAAAGTGTAAGCTGAATCCCTAGAACTTTGGAGGACTAGAGAGGGAACTTCTAGGAGAGTGCTCAAGGACAGCTATCCTCAGCTCCTAGCCCCTGCCAGCCTTTCCACTGTTCCAGTATGCAGGAGCAGGCTCTGATGGCCTCAGGACAACAGGGAAGAAGGTGGAGAGTGGCAGAGGCCAACCTGGACTGTCAGTTGGGCTGCCCTTTGCCTGCAAACCCCTGCCCCCATTCCTTCCAACTGCCAGTTCAAGGCAGCCTTTAGTTCCCCAAGGATTCCTCTCTGGGTCTGTTGTTATTTCTCAGAATTCACAACGCCTTCTAACTTTAAAGTTCTTTCAGCATTGTTGTCAAATTAGGTTGGAGTAGCAAGGAGAGCCCGTATGTACTACTAAGTTGCCACCTTTGAAGAAATGTACAACCCGATTCAGTTTTTTAACTAGCAAAAATGATCATCTGTTCACTGTTTAATCAACTTTCCCAAGTCTTAAATTAGAGACAGTCAGCTGAATGGAAGAAAAGGTAGAGACAAAACTTTTTACAGGATAAAAGCATGGTGGATACTTGAACCAGATATTAAAACACATTTCTGCCTCTGCATTTTCAACTTCTTAGGGTTGGGGGTTTAAACACAAACCTTGAACTTGAATTACAAAGCACATAAAATTTCAAAAAGCGTGGCTTGAAGTGGTTGCATGAAGAAAGGACCTTATGAAAGAAGGTTGTATTTGACTTAGAACATGAGCATTTGGATTGGTGTAGAAGTCAAGGAGAAAAACAGTGAGCTGTTGGCTGAGACCTGGAGTCAGGCAATCAGGCAAGAGCACCCAGCATGGTGAAATCCTGAGACTGAAAACTGAGGGTTAGACTTGTTTGTGTTGGGTAAGATCAGATCAGGGAGAATCTCCATAAGGAGGGGAGTGTTTGTGTGGGGGGGGGGGGGGAGAGAGAGAGAGAGAGAGAACAAGCAAGCAAACACACATGTGCATGCTCTTCCTACATGCCTGGGACCGTGCTATAAGTTATGGGCAGCATGCAGGTAGTATATGATGTATCCTTCGTCTTCAGGATGCTGATAATCTTGTTGGGGAGAGAAGTCTCAGAATAATGAAATGACCATTGAACACTAAGAAAAAATCATGTAATTTATGTGCAGAATTCTCTGATGCTGTAGAAGTTGAGAAGAACAGCTATAGAAGTACTAAGTGGACCTCATTAGATTTTACTTTCCAAGTAAACTATAACTCAGATTCCAAGGGGAACATTCAGATGGACCTGGGAATAGCTGGGTGTGTGTGTGTGTGTGTGTGTGTGTGGTTTTTAGTGTTCCCTAGAGAGGAGGCCTCTAGTCTTGGGCACAAGATCCTGGTCTATACCAAGGTGGCTTATGTTCAAATCTAGGTTCCTGGTATGACTTTGGGCCTTCTTTGTGCCTCAGTATCCTCATTCATAAAAAAGGATCTCAAAAGTCCCCAGCTCACAGGATCTCTTCATACAAGTTTGCCACTCAGGTTCTACTCGCAACATGAAGAGCACGTGCCAGTGGAGTTTGAGAAGGACATGGTTCACAGTCAATAGGGTGGCAGTATAGGGGGAAAACTGGACCTGGCTGCTTGATCCCTGCCTGCTTCCTCATTATATTGTAAGCTTCACTGGGCTGAGACTTGCTTTGCTGTATTATAGCACTTGCATGGGGGGTGATGTAGGATAGACACTCAATAAAGATTTGCTGAGTGGTGAAATGTATTTTATGTTTAATTTTACATTTTAATCAGTCTTATATTTTAATATATTTGAATATGAACTTGTCCAATAATTTTGATGTTTAATTTTTTAAATGACCAGTACTTGTCTTTATGACTAGAATTATCTTTGAAGTATTTGTGACAGTCGCCTTTTCATTTTTACAGGCCAGTTGGAATGCCAAAAATGGAGAAAGTCTACTTACATAATCCTAGTTCTGAAGAAACTATTACTTTAGTATCAATATCTGCTACAACATCACATTTTCATGCATCATTTTTTCAAAATAGGGTAAGTTTCTCTGCTAAAAATTATTTCTCCTAGGTGCTTAGTTGGATATTTTATTGATGAATTATTTTATTTGCTATAATTTGAATCTGGCTTGAATGTTTCTTTTCTTTCCTACATTTCAGTATGTCCAGTGTCCTGAGTTATTACTTCTTCCCTTAAAAATACATTGTTTTTCTGAACACAAAACATGAAACAGATATCTTAAACATTTTCATAGTCAGTTGATTTTCTCTTAATAATTTCTTGACATCTTTCTATTGATGCATAACAAATTATCATAAACTTGATGGCTTAAGACCATACCCACTCATTAGCACATAGTCAGTAGGTTTTAAATTCAGTGGGTTGTTTGCTCAGCATATCACAGGGGAAATGAAACTGTCACGCTGAGACCTTGTCTGGAGGCTCTGAGGGGAAATCCACCTCCACACTCATTCAAGTTGTTGGCACAATTGAGTTCCTGTGGTTGTAGTACTGGAGCCCCCCCTTGGTTGCTGCTGTTGACCACAGACCCCTCTCAGCTCGAGGCTCCCATGTTCCTTCTCAGGGGCCCCTCCAACCTCCAAGCCAGCAGCAGTGTGTCATTTCCCCTCATGCTTCCGCTTCTGCCCCCAGTGGAGGAAACTGCTTTTGAAGGATTCAGGGCACTGGCTCAGGGCCACCTGCATGGTTTGCCTTTCCATTAACTCAGCCCACTGCTCACCGTGATTACATTTGCAAAATCCCTTTTACCATGTGTTGTCAATAAGCACAGGTACAGCTCCTCAGTATAGTCTCAGTCTCAGAAATTGGGGCAGGGAATCTTGGGGACCATTTTAGGGCTCTACCACAAGCAGACTCTTAAAATTTTACTTACAGTTTTTGTAGTCAGTCAGTGGACTTGTTATTAAAAAAGACAACTTTTTTCTGATCAAAATAAAAAAATTGAATCCTAAGTTTTGAATTTAAAAGAATATATTAAACTTTAATGTGTAAGTCTCCAGTATCAGAGGGAATTAAATAAATGGAACCTTCATCTTCCCAGCTTTTTCACTGACTCCTTTGAGGAGATGCAACTAAAGAACAAAAAAGAAACTTTTTTAAATGTAGAAGTTCTTGATTTTATATCAGTTGTTTATATTTTTACATTTCTCATTTCTAAAGTCCTATTTCATCATGTGTTATTAGGTAGCAACTTCTAGCATTTCTTTTTAAAAAAAAAATTTGATTTTTTCATTTAAAAGTATTTTATAAATGAAAGATTGATAAGTCATATTAGTTTTGGTAATAAAATTTTATTAGTTTGTAGTACTCATGGAAAATATCTCTTTTCTTAAATGTTTCTGAAAGTAAATTTCCCTTAAATTATTCTTTGTACCTAAAAGATATTTCCACAATTCTTATAAATGTGCTAAAGGTCTCAAATAATAGAATTCTAGTGCTATTCTAGTGACAGACACCTGTATGTACTGACGAGGAGCCTTGTCCTGGAGGAATTTGCCCGAGTCGTCCAGTTACTTGCAAGAGCCAAGGTGAAGGTCTAGGGTCATTAGCCTGTCATGATCTGAATGGTACTGCACTACAGTGAGTGGCGTGGGCCTTACACCCACATACAAATGAACCAGCTGGTTTCCTCGTGGTCAGTGTGCATCTAGGGTTAGAAGGCAGGTAAAAATGGAAACAGTTCAGAAATGGTCCATACCTACACTGCACATTTTATTTTTAACTCGTTAACATTGCGAGTTCAGTGTTTTGTTGTTTCTGAACACACGGCAGAGATTAGACCAAGAGCTGCAACTCAGATTCTGGCTGGGTTCAGTAAACAGTGGAAAGGAGGGGAACAAACGAGAGGGGACGAAGGGTTCTCTGGAGAGCATATGGCCCACCAAGGTGTTATCCCATTGGCCACAGTCATGGTGACCATGTGGGAGTGTCAGTCCATGATTCTCCAAGGAAAGTCAGGAATAAGAATTTTATATATATATATCTTCCAGTTTTCACACATGGATAATGAATTCAATTATAGAATGACAATGTGGACCAAACATTAGCTAAATATCACTAACATGTCATTTTGAACTAGATCTGTTTCTGCAGATGAACTTATGCAAAGAGAATAGTTTTCCTGAAAATTCTTAAAAATATAAACTAAATGTGTATGCAACCAAAGAACAAGTTAAAAATAGATCTGTATATTCTACTGTCAGGAGGTGGAATTAAACAGTAAAAGCAATGTTTAGATAGTCCAAATTTTGTTTCCAAGGGCTCAGCAGCAATCTGCTCTTTTTACCTTTGTTCCTCCTCCTTTATCTTTCCATCTTTTTTCCCTGCAGTAACATTGACTCCAGGAGCTCAGGAGGTGGAAGGGAGAGAGAATGAACCCCTGGGGGAAGCAAGAGCCTCATTCCCTCCTCCTCAGCTTTGGGCCAGCTGCCAGGGTTTCTGGGGAAGGAAAGTGTCTCTCCACCCAGGCGAACAGATCTTTCTGTGTCCCTCTGACTCTGCCTGCCTGTGTCATCCTCAGCATCCCTAGTCAGGTTTTATTTCTGTGGCAATAAAAAATTTTCTGTAACTCACAGAGTTTGGGATTATTAACTGATGCCACCTCTGAATCAACCAGTAGGGAATAGAGAAAAGAATAATTATTATTTACAAGACCAAGTGTAATGTAGCCATATTTTAATAATACACACAAATAATCCTTTTAAGATTTTGATTTTTAAGACCAACTAAAAATCAAGAATAGAAATAAGAGATGTAGAATATGTGGTTTTGACATTTTATTTCTCTCTATATAACTTCTCAATTATTCATTTATAGTTATTAGTTAAATATTATCTAATTATAGTTAAAAGTTACATAATATTAAGACTGCAGTTTAGTCCTATTTGTCTTTCATGGCTGGTTTTATGCATTAGCCATAAAATATGTGGTGTACGTTTTGCATCAAAGGATGCAATTTTTAAATACTATATGGATAGTCATATTTTGCTTGTTTGAATTGTGCAAGGTGGGATGTCTTACACACATAGCAAGGAAACAAAAATTATTTTTTCTTTGATTGACTGAAACTTTTTGATTTAATCAATTTCCAGGAAAACTGAAAACTAAGAGAAACTTTGTTTCAGTCTATGACTAAATTGTAAATGTTTTCTTCCACTTATTTGCATATGCTTTAGAACGAAGAATAATTTTATGGATTGAACACCATTAATGAATACTAATGTTTATTTTAATTATTTGTAGAACCTGGACAGTCTTTTTTTTGTTTTAGGTTAAGCTGTGATGTCCATACATGTTACTGGGAATTGCGCAGAATGTGATTTAGCATTCATTTGGCATACTGTGCAGATGATAAAAAGAATGAAATAGATCTGAATCTGTTGATCTAGGATATGCATGTGAATAATACACCTGTTGATATGTAGGCTCATCGTGGAGCAGAATGTAATGTTGTTTTCATAGAAAGCAAAGAATCCATGTATATGTGGTGGTAAGAGCCAGAGCAAGTTACAGAGTCAGGTTGACTGGTAACCTGAGAGGGGTGAGAATGAAAGAGACTTGAGGAGATGAACCTTTTCTTCTTACACCTTTGCACTGTAGTAGTATGTAAAATAAGGATGACTTTGGCAACTTAAATCATTTAAGAAAATACAAATTAAAAGAGCCTTGCTACCTGTGTAGAAATGAAACTGAATCTGTTTCCTCTAGTCATTAAATTTATAGGCATAGGGTTGTTCATAATTTTCCTTTATTGTTTTTTATGTGTAAAGGGTATATAATAATATTCACATTTTAGTTCCTTGTTTTTTGTTCTTACCCTCTTCCTTTTCATTCAGTTATTCTGTATAAGGGTTTTTATTAGTTTTATAGACCTTTTTCTGGTACCAGCATTGGTTTTATTGATTTTTTTCTTTTTTGCTATATTCTATTTAATTTTCCTCCTGTCTTTATTATTCTTCCTTTTACTTTGGATTTAATTAACTCCTTTTCTAGTTTCTCAAAGCAGAAACAGTTTATTGATTTGAGACATTTATGTTCAAAATAAGCATTTAGTGCTAAAATTTCCTTCGAAGTATTAACTGCTGCCCACAAATTTTATGCATATTGTTCTCATTTCAAGTAAATTCAAAATATTTTATAATTCCTTTCATGACTACTTACATAAGCCGTGAATTATTTGAAAGCGCACTGTTGAGTTTCAGACTCTCGGGACTTATCAGATGTGGATGTCATTGATCTCTGACTCCACTCTGACTCCACCCCATGATTACAGCTGCCAGGGGTTCTGTGCTCCCTTGGGAGCCCACACTCAGCCTTTAAACTATGTAAAAATTTTCCTTGAATTCCTTTTACCTCCTAGTGGTAGCCCCATCTGCTTCTGTTCTCTGGGTTGGCTGAGCCAGTAGTCACATTCTGTCTCTCCTTGGAAGTGTTTGTCTTCCTTAGATTTTGGGCAGTGGATAACCAATCTCTGTGATAGGATCAAGGAAAGTTGTGACTTTGTACATTTTTCTGCTTTTTGTTGCTGATATGCAGGAAAAGTCCTCTTTCCAACTTTTTTCATCCTAAGGTGAAGCAGAGTCTCAGTGCCATGTATTTTGAGCTATAATTTGTGAGCATTTTAGAGTTGTAGCCTTAGATGCAGAATGAAGGAGGTTATGGGCTTTGCTTATTAAATGCATTTTAAGGCTTCATTGCAGGCAGAACTGCGGTTCCCCCCTTGAACCTCATGGAACAACAAACCCTGTTGTTTCGCGTAATAAGTTTTTATTTCTTTGACTGTAGTGACATTCTCAGTCTGCCCCAGATGACAGGAGTGAGATCCCACATGTACTTTGTCCCCTGCCTTCTTTCCTAATTTAAGTTGCAGGGACATTTTGTGCCTTGTGTGGATGGATGGCAGAGGTGGAGGGGTGGAGGCCTGGGCTTATTCTTCAGAATAATACAAGCTGCTGCTCAGTAGTAGGGTAGTACATCTGTGTGAAAAGCTCAGCTTCAGTCCAACGCCTGCTTGATTGACTGGTCATGGAACTGCCTATAATGAGGTGCTTCATTCTAGCCTGGCAAACACTGAATGATAGAGTCCAAGGCAACCATCTGCTGTACAGGGCTTTGGGCTGGTAATGGACAAGACATGTGACTGCAGATATCTATTATGAAGACATCTTTTTATTTTTTTCCATTGTGCAACAGCTTGGATAACTTAATGCTTCAACTTTTAAAGGAAAAATGCTAGTTTATCTAAATAATGCTAAGACGCTCATTTTAGAGAACTTTAGCTAATTTTGGCCAGTATGATCAGATTTTGGGGGATGGGGGGGTGTTACCAGTTTAACTTTATGCCTTTTCTTTTTCAGAAAATTCTTCCAGGAGGAAATACATCATTTGATGTAGTTTTTCTTGCAAGAGTAGTAGGAAATGTAGAAAATACTTTATTTATTAATACATCTAATCATGGGGTATTTACTTACCAGGTAAGAACCGGAATTAAAGCTTTCATTTATTTTTATAAAATATATTCATCATTGCCAACTTCATATGATAGCCTTTTTAGAACTCACTTCAGAAACTTGAGATAATAAAAATGTAAGAGTTTAGACTTAAGAGCATTTTTATACTCACTGAACATCCCTATTCAATTCATACTGTGAACAAATGATCTTAAAGCTGCAGCTTAAGTGTTAATATGAGATTAGTTGACAAAAGGATAGTAAAAAATATTTTTATATTGACTCAGTTTTTAAAAATTCTAACACACTTATGAAGCATACTTAATAATAACTTTAAGATTAAAATGTATGTGCCTGCTTTTCTTCAGGAAGTATATTGTTCAAATTTTGGTAAATTTATTTTTCATGGATTCCTTGTTTCAGTTATTAAAGAAAATTCATGTTTATAGGAATCATATAGTAAATCTTTTATATATCAGTCATTCTGTGTGTGAATCAAGATTTTTATATATCAAGATTATTAAGAATTTCTTATTTGTCTGATACTATATGAACTTCCACTTGCATTAGATTCTGTTATTCTTGTGGTTTTTGGATAAGGAAGTTGAAATCTAGGAAGGTTCAGTGATTGCCTCAATTATCCTACTAGCAATCTTTGCTGCCCATCCAAATCCTTACTTACTAATATAATTTACAGTTTCTGTGCTTTTTTTTTCTTTTTCTTTTTTTTCTTTTTGCATTTCTTCTCCAGTGCCCAGAGCACTTCTGATTTGAAAATAAGTATCAACTCAGTTTTCCATGTTAGCAAGGAACCATGTTCTGCTTGCTTCTTTAAAGGTTGTTTAGTGGGCATTCAGTAAACCCTTGATGCTTGGTTCACTAAGTTCCAAGTGCTGTGTTGATGACACCCATTAACATACACTTGACCAGCAAGTGAGAAGTCAGCTATAAAAGTGGAGATCATGGCCCTACAGAGGCATCCCCTGGTGTTCGCAGCCAGTGTGGATTCTTAGAGGTGCGGTCAGCCCCTGGGGCCAGCTGTCTTCTGCCTGTATCTCTCCACACCTAGGCTTTCTCCAAATCTTCCTCCTAAGTCTATCTCCTTTCCTCCTCACTCCACTGCTCTGCTCCACACACCCTCAGCGTCGGCTGACTGCCTTCCCTCCTCCCAAGCCCTATCCCCATCCCTCTGTCTTAGCCCCAGCCCCAGTTCATGACTCACACAGACACTGATAGTGTATTTGTCATTTGAATAACTGGTTCACCCTGCTTAGTCAACCTAGGGCCCACCAGTGTGGGGATGACGTGGGGCTCACTTTGATGCTTGAGAGATTGTGTAACCATGGGTCTGTCTCCTGGTGGTTGAACCAGAGAAATCCTTTGAGTCCCTGTTCTCTCCTTCTTGAGTGTTCTGTGAAGGATTGCTATCATTTCCATTTCTCGTGTCTTATAGAAATCATTCCAAATGCACATACATAGAGTAAATCAAATATGTAGCCAAATTCGGTTTTTAAAAAGGGTGTTGTTACTTTTCTGTCTACATTAGATTTGTCAGTCTCCCCAGATCAAGCAGAATTATAACCATAAAAATAGTAATCATAAAAGCAACTCAGTTGGCTTTTTTCCTCTTCAAAACAGGTATTTGGTGTTGGAGTTCCAAATCCATATCGATTGAGGCCATTCCTTGGAGCCAGAGTGCCTGTGAATAGCAGTTTCTCACCTATAATAAACATACACAACCCTCACAGCGAGCCTTTACAGGTGAATTTAGGAGGTGGTTTTAATTAAGCCTAAGCCTCACTTTGGTGGGAATTCTGTATCATATAATCTTAGTTTGTTAAATTTTCCAAGACAAATAAATAATGGAGTTTTATAAGTGTATTAAAGTGGGTATTAACTTTAGTACAACACTGTAGTCTGAATTCTGGAATATAGCAGTTTGGATTTTCAATTTGGGAACCATTTTTAAGTGACTGTGACTTCTCAGGTGTTTATAGTTTAGGCTGTTCTATGTTTAATTTGAAGTGTTCAACTGTCCAAGCTGTTTTTCTGGGATCTTTCTGGCTCAATATAAACTTTAAAAAAAATAGTTTGCAGCTGGGTGCAGTGGTGCATGCCTGTAATTCCAGCAGCTTGGAAGGCTGAGGCAGGAAGATCACGGGTTCAAAGCCATCCTCAGCAACTTAGTGAGGCCCTAAGGAACTCAGTGAGACCTTGTCTCTAGATAGAATACAGAACAGGGCTGGGATGTGGCTCAGGGGTTGAGTGCCCCTGGATTCAATCCCCAGTACCAAAAAAAAAGTTTGCATTTTTTTCTTGTAGTAATAAATTTTTAGTGATGCCATCTTAGAAATTAAAATCCGGGGAAAGAGTAATATAGAATCATGATGTAAAGGAAATCCCCTCCCCATATCAAGTGGCATCCAACTAGCTGACACATGTAGCTACTAGAGCTTTGAGTTGTGTTGTCTGTGTTAGAAGGAGATGTGAATGCTTTCCAGAATCGTCCATCATAAATATTCCAGGGCCCAGAGTTGGTCAGACCACATTGCAGGATTAACAGTAGCTTGAAAATGGTAGGGAAAGAAAACTTATATGTTATGTAGCGAGTCCAAGGTTTTGGCAAGTAAAGTGGTTTTCATCCTTCTGAAATCCCCCATCATAAATGTTCATCAAAAATGAAAGGGAAACAAGAAGGAACAGAGGGAGATTTTTAGGGCCTGAGTAGTGAGATACTTAGGAATTACAAACTAAAGCAGCTGGAGGTCTCTCCCAGCACCTGCCAAGACGGGCTACTAATGAAAATCTGCTGCCCCAGTCTTGATTTCGTTAGGTGTCTTCATCACAAAGAAGGACAACGCCCTTGCTTCCTGCTTTGCAGGTGGATGTGTTCTTTTCTTCATCATTGCTCTGTCATGTGAAGTAGCCCTTTGCTACTTTAGGGCTCAGTAAATTTTCTCGTTCTGGCTAACTTTGATCACAGTTGTATACGGAAGCCCCAGAAATTCTTGCTGCCTTCTTTTCTTGATTTTTTTCCAATGAAATAAAACCATATCCTGTCAGTGTCAGACCCTGGTGCATGAGTCACCCCACCTGTGGTGGAAGGGGTGGTACAGAGCACCCAGGAGTGCCCTCTGTGGTTGGCGGACCACAGACCCAGAAGCTTGCTGTCTCACAGAAGGATGGAGCTCACAGGACTCACACATGTTGGTCCTCTCCGGTTGTTTAAATAGCCTTGGATTCTGTACCTCTTTCCTTCAACCTTTGGAGTCACCCAGCTGCCATCCAGGACAGTTACTGCTTTGAATTCATTTCCTCTGGTCTTTTCAGAATTTACCACAGTGGCCATTTCACCAGCACACAGGAGAGGACGGGAAACCATAGTTTCCCTCTTGGGACCAGTGTAATTTAATGGGAAGGTGCTCTGACCCTGAGAGTCCTATAATGTGTAATGCTGTGTCAGTGGACTTGTCCTTAGATATAAGAAAATATTGTAAAGCAAGAATATACATCTGGTTATTTTATTATACAATACAGACACGTGTGTTCTGCCTTGTAGTTCAGCATTCAGCAGTTCAAACACCAGTGAAGCAAAAGTCCCCTTGAACGCCCTACTTTCCAATAGAACTCTGTGATGACGAAAAAATTCTACATCTGCTCTGTCCAGGACAGTAGCCACTAGCCTCATGTGGCTATGGTAACTGAAGAACTGAACATTTCATTTCATTTTGTTCCAGTTTTTAAATTTAAATGAGCACATGTGGCTGCCTTCTGTTGTGTGGTCAGCATAGCTCCAGGCCCGAGCCCTCTCAGAGACTCCACTGGGATCTTCATGATGTCCCCACACCTTTTCTGTGCATTTGCAGGCACATATGTGGGCACAGCCATGCACTTTTTTAATAAAAATTATATTCTGACTAGGTTGTTTGACCGCCTTTTCTTCTAAATTCTACTAAATTAGGACAAATAGTACTGGATGAAAATCAGACTGTGTCACCAACTCCTGATTTTAATGCCATCTTCCCTTTGGTTTTGTAATTCAGAGTTTCTCTGTCTCCATTTCCTGTTCATCTTCCCTGTCATCAGTAGCAATCTTAAGTTGCCAAACATCATTATGCTTGTTTCCTTGTTACCTTGAAAGGTTAAATGAAATAATGTGTAATATTTTATGGTTTTTCAGAAGAAGCTCTACGGTCCCCACAGCAGTCAAGGTGTAGTTATGGTTAACACAGCATGTGCTCTGAAGAGCGCAGGAGTAGGTCAGGAGATGAGTTACAGTCAGGAAATCTTAGCTCATCAGTCTTTGCAAAAGGCAGTACTTCTACAGCAACATGCACCACAAGAAGAAAATGAGAACAAAAATCTTTAAGTTCATACCCAGTATTGCAGCTTCCCTGACTTTATCCTTTGTATTCACTTCTTTACATTTTTGTGATTAAACAAGTGAAAGTTTCCCTTCCACATCACCCCAAATTTAGTTAAGTTGATGAAACGTATTCCTTCTTTTGAAGAGCTAGGGTTTCCTGCCTAGGAAAGTCTCTTGCCACGTGACCTGGTCTGTTCCGTTGCATTTAGCCCAAAGCCCAAAGAGAGGAAAACAGTGTCCACGTCAAGACTTGTGTGCTCCGTGTCGTGCCAGCTTCATCCTAAGAGCTGCACACTGAAAAGGCTCAAATGCCTGTCAGTATGTGAATGCATGGGAACTGCAAAATAACCATGAGATGGTAAAGCAATGAGCTATTAACACATCCTACATGGCGGATCTCAAGACAATTGCACTGAGTTAAAGAAGCCAGACACAAGAGCACATGCTGTTTATCCCTTTTATATAAACTTTAGAAAACACACGCTAGTCTTCATTGACACAGAGAGGTCAGCGGTTTTGGGGAAATAGGAAGGGCCAGAAAAGGAGAATGGTTTGCAGAGGGCATAAGGAGACTGCAATTGGTACGTTAATTGCAGTGATGACTTCATGCCTGTATACATATGTCAAAATTCCTCAAGTTGTACACTTTAAATATGGATTATTTACTGTATTTCAGTGATACCGTAGGCCTTTTTGAAACAGTTTTAAGTGTAAACACGAGCAATTGGTACCTGTTATTTTGCTACCAGGAGAAGCCAGATATTTTTTATGTTTTGAGTTTTTGTTTTAATGTGTAGTAATTATATGTGTCTTGAGGTACATTGTGGCACTACATGTGTACAATGTGTAATGATCAGATCAGGATCACTGACTTATCTGTCACATCAGAAATTATCATTTATTTGTGTTGGAAACATTGGAAATTCTTTTAAGTCGCTCCTTTGAATAGACATTTCATTGTTTTCGAGCATAGTTACCCCCCTGTGCTGTAGAACTTGAGACCTTCTTCCTCCTGTTCAGCTGGGCCCTTATTCTAGTTAACCTCTATCCCTTCCCCAGAAACCAAATACTTTGGTACTGCACTAGATTGGTTTCATATCTCAGGATAATTATGTCTTCACTCTGTCACAGTTGTAGTTATTGAATAAGCTACTAGATCTTGATATCTGTATGAATAAAGAAACACATGCTTCTACAAGAAATAAAAAACAGGTATTTCTAATACTTGATAATGATTTCCACAGATTATTTCATGTGAAAAAAAGTAAGCATTCTGTTGCTTTTTAAACCTAGTCTCTGAATCAGCTTCACTTTAAGTTTTCAAAGTTATGTTGTTTTAATTAATAGTACCACCATTGCTTATACATGTGGGTGCTGAATTGAGTGATACGATGTGATATCCTACGTTTATATCTGTACACGCTTTTTCAGATAAACAGTTATGATGCAAAACTTACTCTGTAACAGCAAGTCACTGGCGGTGAGAATGTGATTTTGATGCTAACTGACATGTGCCTGTCTATCCCAGGTTGTAGAGATGTACTCCAGTGGAGGAGACCTTCACCTGGAGCTTCCAACGGGGCAACAGGGAGGTACCAGAAAGCTGTGGGTGAGTGAAGCCAGTGTTCTTAAGTACACTGGAAAATTCTTAACTTCATTGCCTGAAGAAATGGGGATGACCTTTCTTTAATGTCTTGAAACATTAAACGTATATCAGATATATTTGAAAGTTGGATGAAAGAGTGAGGGGAAAATATGAGTTGTGGTTCTTAGAAAAAACAGTGAACAAAGTTGGCCAGAGCTTCAGCCTACTGTATGGAACAGAAGCAGTTTCTCAGCATTGCATTGGACATGTTGCCTCTGAATCTGATCATTTATGATGTGCTTTATACCAAGTTTTCTTTGGGGGCAGGGGAAGAACTAACAGTAGGAAGGATTCATTTTATTTTTGAAGGTATAGAATTTAACATTCAGACTCTTTGCTGCTAGAGGAGATGGCATTTGCAGAGAGAACTTAGTCCATGCCCTATGATAAGAAAGGAAATTTTAAATTCTTGGGTGATCTCCATCTACATTCAGTGTCGTCGAATATTTAACACCAATTTATTTCAGTGTTTAAAGAATCACTTTCTCTTGACAAATATTAACCAAATTAAAGAATGTTCAGAAACTACCTTCTTTGAAAGGTTTTTGCCATATGAGAGTTTTTAAAAATGTTGTCTACCATGGTCTAATCCAGGCAGGAAAAGACCCTTTGGGTAAATGCATTTTTGTTACCAAGATCACTCAAGTCTTTCTTTACCTGTGATTAGAGACACACTGACTTTATCACTGTGAATAAGTTCTTAAGATCAGTTTCTTCCTGTCTCTCTCTTACACACACACACACACACACACACACACACACACACACGGCCTCTCAATTCTCTTTTCTAACCAGTGTCAACCAGGGAAGAAATGTAGAGGTGACAGTTTGGGAATGTTGACTTGAAAATTTGGAAACAATTTTGTCAATGGGGTACACCTCTAATCCCAGCTTCTTAGGAAGCTGAAGCAGGAGGATCACAAGTCCAAGACCAGCCTGGGAAACTTAGCAAGACCCTGTACCAAAATGGAAACAAGCAAACAACAACAACAAAAAACCATAGCTGAGGATGTAGCTGAGTGGTAGAGAACCCCTGGACTATGCATTTGCTTGGGAACCTTTATTTTGTTCTGTTAGGCTTTAAATGAAAGCAAGTCTAAGCCCTCTTGGTTATCCTCTAAAGAGATTCCTGTGCACTTCTGGGAAAATGTTTCCCTCTTGTGGTGACATTTCTGTTGGGTTAGAGAACTTAGAACTGAAACCTAAGCACTGCTAATATAGACACAGTAACTGATTTGTAAATTTAGCGCTGCCTATTAGTGGTGATTTTGCAACTTACAATTCATTTTCAAATAATTTGACTTTTTTACCTTTCTTGCTTTACGGTCCATATTTTGTCCGTTCTAAGCATATTTTTTTTTCACATTCTAACATTCTCCACAATTAAAGCATATATTACAGCCAGTACAACATATTTATGAGAAATTTGAGGGTTTTATTTTGGCGGTACTGGATGTTGAACTCAGGGGCTTACATCCCCAACCCTTTTTAATTTTTATTTTAAGAGAGGATCTCACTACATTGCTCAGGCTGGCCTCAAATCTGCAGTCAAGTAGCTGGGATCACAGTTGTGGGCCACCACAGAAAAACTCATTTTATTTATTCAAATTTTTGTTGCAAAGCTGAGAATTGAACCCAGGACCTGCCCATTCTAGGCAAGAGCTCTAGCCCTGAGCTATATCCCCAGCTCCAGTAACATATTTAATTATCAGTGTTTTTTCCCTAGTAGGTACATAAAATATTAATGTATCCCTCAGTCAGTGTGATCTAAATCAATAAAACAAGGTAGTTGTACAACATTTCAAATGCTGTGCTACATTGTGTTCTCTTCACTTGTCAGGAAATTCCTCCTTATGAAACCAAAGGAGTGATGAGAGCCAGTTTTTCATCCAGAGAAGCAGATAATCATACAGCCTTCATCAGAATAAAGACCAATGCCTCCGACAGCACAGAGTTTATCATTCTTCCTGTGGAGGTTGAAGTTACAACAGGTTAGTGGAAAACAGAAAAATCCAAGTTTGTTTTCTTTTTAGTACATCTTACTCTGGCAAAGTGAAAGATAATTGTTTGCTTTTCTTTTTTCCAAGCTCCTGGAATTTATTCCTCAACAGAAATGTTAGATTTTGGTACACTACGAACACAAGGTAAAAAAGTCCTGAATGGGATTTAATGCTGGATGACTCTTCTATACTTTGTAATTTAGCTTTGGAAGCAATTTACCTCTGCGTTGAGTGGTCTTGTAAAAATTTCCTTTTGGGGTCTCCTAACATTCACAAGTTTATATCCCATTCCTCAGAGATGGAATCTCTTACCAGGTGGGAGAATAAGGCAGGGCATAGCTTCAGACTTTTGGATGAAGGCAGAAGCAGAAATGCATTTCCTGGGGTCTTACCCAGTCCCTTACCCATTCAGTTATACTGAATGTTTTTTCTAATAGTCAAATAAAGGAAGTAAAAATTTTTTCTTGGGCTGAGGTTGTGGATCAGTGGTACAGTGCTTGCCTCGCATGCGTGGGGCACTGGGTTTGATCCTCAGCACCATATAAATAAATAAAATGAAGACATGTGTCCATCTACAACTTAAAAAAAAATTAAAAAAATTTTCTTTTGTATATTTGCTTAAATATGAATTTTTCAATCTCATTATAGTGACATAATGTTAAAAATTTATCCAAGATGGTCAGAGAAAGAATTCAAATTCTAAAATTGAAAACAACCAAGATTTTTATTAGGGAAAGTGTAAGAGTACTTGTAATTTGGGATTTATTTAAAATTTGGTTGTTTAAGGTTGAAGACCGCATTTAAAAAATTAGATTTGCTTTTTTAAAAATTGATTTTTAGATGTTGATGGACATTTATTAATTTATTTATGTGGGGTGCTGAGAATCGAACCCAGTACCTCACACATGCTAGGCAAGTGCTCTAGCACTCTACGAACTGAGCTATATCCCCAACCCTCGATTCGCTTTTAATGTGATAATTTTCCATTGTATATTATTAATTTGCTTCATTATGCTTTGCTAGAAGACTAGAAGATTGTTAATATCTGAATCTATTAAAAATTATGTTCTGGATTTTTTGTTTCATTTTGATTTGTTTTGGGGGCTTGTTTAAGAGGGGGCAGTTCTCATAATACACACGGTTCGTATGAGTCACATGAGTCCCATCTCACATTTGTTTTATTAATATGATCATCTTCATAGTTCACATTTTAGAATAGCCTCAGTTTGATATCTCATATAGTAAAGATTCTAACTTGCTATAAAGCACAACTTTTTAAGAAATATTTCTTTCCTTTTTAACAGATCTACCAAAAGTTTTAAATCTTCATTTATTAAATTCTGGAACAAAAGATGTACCAATAACAGTAAGTTTTTACTTCTTAGTTTATATATTCTTTGTTTTTAAACTTATGATGGGACTAAATATAATTATGTCCCTGCTCTAAAGGAATTCTCTTTTGTGGTGGCCTGGCGACTGGTAGAAAGCTGGTCTGCCTCTGACGACCCAGGAGGAGGGGAAGGTGGTGATCCTGTCCAGGCTGGGCTCCCAAGGCTCCTATTCAGGCAGAACTGTAAAAAAAGGCCTGTGGCCTAAAATCCTGGGATCTGAAGGCCCCATGTGGAGGGAAAGTGAGTTATAAGCATTCCATCAGGTTTGGTTGTTGAACTTGAGATCAGGGGGAGCACCTGGGGGCAGGGGAAATTCAGATGAATTGAAAAGAGCAGTGAGCCAAGAGGTAGTGATAAGTAGTGGTAGAGCACTCTTAACATCTGTCACAGTCCCCTTCCCAACTCGCGGCTATTGTTGTGACCCTTCATAGCACCTTATAAAGTAGGATCCTCTCTTCCTTTCACACGTGTGCACAGAAAAAGGGGCTTTTGTGCCTTATAATGGAATTGGATGCGTGCCATGAGACAGGTTTAGCCAGAAGTATAAAGAGATGTCAAATTTTGGGTTGGCCCACGATCACTCCGATAAAGGTCCCTGAGACACATACACAGGGAACAGTGGGAAAGGAGAGCTGAGCATTGTTGTACCCTGTGCTGGTGCTCAAAACCTAAGTTCAGGAAACTCTTAAAAAGATCCATCATGTGAGCTTGGTACTGAAGGGACCTTTGTCCATCCATGTGGGCCACAGGGTGAGCCCACCATAGTGGAAGCCTAGTTCAGAGTTTCTTAAGGATTTCTCCGTTCATTTCCACATTTTCTGTGTAATATGCCTAGCTTATAGACTGGTACATTTTAGAGGGGGTTCCTACTTTCTTCCATTACACAAATATTTACAATTTTTAGGATGCGCTAGCTGGTGCTTTAAATGCTGGGTTTATTTCTGTTGTTGTTTAATTCCCCTTCAGGGAATTCAGTCTCTATTTAAATACTATAGTCTTTCTAAGTATAGGATTATTAATACAGGTGATTCCAGATATAAATTCCTCACCTGTTACTGGACAGGATGCCCACTTTAAGCCCTCCTAACATCTATAAAAACAACTCAGAGAAAGTGATTTTCCTCGATATTTCCAAAACATCGATGCTCTCTGAGCAACAGAATAAGTTTGCATGACATGACTTCCAAGGAATCTTTGCGCGAGGTTTCCTTGCTAATTGGTACACAGAAATCACAGATTTACTTACTAATTTTGCCAGTGTCAGCTTGATCGATGCTTTAGTGAGTCTGTGCACAGGTTGTTTAAAGTACAGCTGTTATGTACTAAAGGGTCATTGTCCCTGTTTGCCCATGTGCTTTTGTAAGTCATTTTAGGATGTCCTGGACTCTTGAGACTCACTTGAGAGTTACTGAGCTTTAATTGGGTCTGAATGTCGTGAGAAAAGGCTGAGACTATATTTAGAGCATGTACAATCTGCCTCTCCTGGGAACCCTGCCATGTTTTCTCCACTTCTTGATTATCTTTGAGTAAGCAGCAGTTAGTGACTAATACTCACACAGGTTGTTGTTATGAATATGTGTATTACAAGGGAATGCTTTTGGATTGTTTTTTCATGTTAAGCCACCAGAGTAAACCAACTAAAGTATTTGAATGTTGTGTTTTGTCTGGTTTTATTACTTTAGAAAATGGGTTTTAACTGATTCAGATTTGTTTTTAACGATAATGAATGAACAGTTGAGACCATTCCTATAAAACTTGAGCTGCCAATTGAATGTTTATTAGTGAGCCTATTTTAAGGTAGTAATACTGCATGTGAAATTCTCCTCTGGTGTGGAAAATCTTAAATTGGTGTGTTTCATGTGAGAAAAACATTTTAATGAACTATTCTAAGCCCTTCCTACTTACAGTGACTATATTTTAGGAAAAACCATTGCTTAGTTATTTCTGGCATGGTTTTGTACAGTATGTAACATTGAAGAAGGGCTGTGCATGTTACTGACCAGCTGCCATTCCAGTGTTTAAACATGATGGTTCCACCATTGTGTTGTGGTCAGTGGCCCAGTGAAGGAATGAGGAGCCAGACCTGCGGGGTTCTTCCACCAATATCAAAACTCTACAAGGTCACCTCTGACCAAATTTTTTTTCGCAGCAGTGTACTGGGGATTTAACCCATGGGCACTCGACCTCTGAGCCACATTCCCAGCCCTATTTTGTATTTTATTCAGTGACAGGGTCTCACAACTCAGTAATCACAACGTGGTCTTCTGATCCCCTGTGACGGCAGACACGTGGCAAGGGGGACAGGTCTCCTCCTCCATAGGTGCTTATTGTACCTTTAGGGACTGTCCTTTGATGTTCAGGGTAGGCAGATATCTCCTTTATAAGTGAGCTGAGAAGGGTGGGTGAGACCAGGGAAAGACCTGGTGACTTGCTGGATCTGACTGCACCCACAGGTTCAGAGGTGCACCTGTGAGTTTCACATAGAAGAACAGCTTTCTTTCTGTTTGGGCTTTTTTTTGGGGGGGGATTGGGGAAGTGCTGGTATTGAACCCAGGGGCACTCGGCCACTGAGCCACATCCCCAGCCCTATTTTGTATTCTATTTAGAGACAGGGTCTCACTGAGTTGCTTAGGGCCTCGCCATTGCTGAGGCTGGCTTTGAACTTGCAATCCTCCTGCCTCAGCCTCCTGAGCCACTGGGATTACAAGTGTGCACCACCACACCCAGCTGAACAGCTTTCTGTTTGATGAGCTTTGACATCAAGTTCATTAAGCCCCTGAGAATTCAGCAAATACCCTAATCCCTAAGAGGAAATTTTTTTGTTTTGTGTGTGTAGTTTTTTGTTTATATTACTAGGAGTTGAACTAGGGCCTTGCACAACTGGGAAGGCTGGAAGGAAGAATTTTGTGTGTAAGGCCACAAGTTTCATGAATGTGTTTGTGCAACAGGACATCAGGCAAAGGCCCAGACCAGCAAGGAAACCTGGTTTGGTTCTTGTAAGCGCAAAAAGGAAAAAACGGGAGGCAGACCTCGACGGATTCAGAGAAGCCTTTATTCCTTCGCAGAGTCAGGCATCATTCGGGTCCACTTTCCAGATGGAAAAAGGCTGTCAGTTACAGGGGGAATCCTGATTTTATAGGGTAGGAGGAGGAGGATGTAATCATTGTGTATGTGCAGTTTTGACCATCAGGGGCCAGCTGTACAGGTTAAAATTAGATGCTGAAGGAGGAGTGTTCAAGTCTTGCCCAATGTCATTCAGGATTAGGTTGACCTGGGGAAGGTCAAGGTTTAGGGCCCAGCATTCCATATCCACCCTTTTCCCCAGGGCCCATTGTTATAAGGAATGCACTGGGAGAGGTTTAATGGTTGATCGGTCTCCTTTCCCGCTTCTCAAGCCACACTGTCCCTTCATTTTTCTTGGGGAGTTATTTTATAGGAATATTATTTTCCATAGCCCTTCAGTTCTTCCTGTTGCCCAAGTATTGAATGGTTTCTCCATGTGGAAAGGTGCTTCTCATCAGTAAAATAGGGAAAGGGGTGGGCAATTTAAAATCCCTTCCCATTGAAAGGCTTTGTGTCAGTGAGGATGGTCCAAATGACTACCATAAAGTACATTCATTTTTAAGCATCCTCTTAAGATGCAAGTTTTTACTGGTGTTTTGCTATTTTAGATTTAGCTTTTTGAAAAGAAAGATCTGATTTTCTAAATCTACATATAATGTAGTCTGGTAGCTCAGCCCTGCCCCTTGACAGCCAAGTGCCTCAGTCACAGGTCTGAGCCCTGGAGAAGAAGAGAACACGCTAGAGCAGTTAGGCCTGCCTTCCGCACATGGGCTGCTTCTTTAGGGAGTCGGATGTTCCACTTGTACAGTAATTTCCTTAAGAAGGACCCTGTCATGAGTTGTCTCTGTGTCACCTCTAATGTACAAATTAAGCCTTCATTTAAGAAACAGATACTTTTAATTTACATACTCAGGCCCAGCATATGAGTTTGTCTTTATATTTGTACATTTCCTAATCTGTCATACTTTTTTCTTCAGGTCATCAGTTTTCATAAAGATACTCTAATTAAATTACTTTATCAGTTTGATATATTCTATTTAAAGGGTCCACAAAAGTTAAACTTCGAATTTCAATTCTGCTCTACTTTTCTGGTGTCTGTTCCAGTATAAAGCAGTGTATTAGACTAAAATAATACCATATGTATTATATTTTTTTCTTTGCAGAGTGTTCGACCTACACCACAAAATGATGCTATAACAGTACACTTTAAACCAATTACATTAAAAGCTTCTGAAAGTAAATACACCAAGGTTGCAAGCATTAGTTTTGATGGTAAGTATTCACCTTTTTATCTTTAATAATGCTGGATTTTTGATAAACTATAAAGGGTGTATGTTGACATGTTAATATAGAAATCCAGACTGTTTTAATAGTGATTTTAAATTATTGCTGAGGTTGGTTTTTCTTAAGTTTTTAAAATTATTGCTGAGGTTATTTTTCATCATAAACTCTTATCTGATTAATTCCCAAAAGAAAAGTGCCATAACTCCATAAAGCTAAATCAGTATTAGCAATAGATGAACATTAGCAAATACATTAGGATTGGCTAATTTCATAATAGCCTAATCAGGTATATCTGTTATAATTGGGCTTAATTATGAAGCCATTTGTTTTTGTCATTAGGAGATGATATATTTAAATATCTGAACCATGTTTAAATTTGAGAGCAAAATATTCCTTGTAACATTTTTATGTATTTGCTTTTATAGCAAACACTCCTAGTGAAACTAGAAAAAAAACCTCTTGTCAAATTAGCTATTGCAGACATATAAAATGTTTTGTCATTTGAAATATTGACTCAACCTAGACTAGCATTTTTTAATTCATTTGTGAGTTAGCTCTCACAAACTTTTAAATAGTGATTTAATGCCTGATTTAACTATATTTGTAATTAACTTAGAGTTGAAACTCTGGACAGGGTTTTCTCCCAGGGACCCATGCGAGTGAGGAGCCATAAGCTTCAGCTTTGACCTTAGGATAAGCCAGGTCTGCTCAGGTGCACATTTTGCTGCTCTGTTCCTATTGGATGAGAATAGTTCATCACTGGATGTCTAAGGACCCGGCATGCTCTGCACAGTGTCTGTGAGAGTGCCAGTGTCCAGGCTTCATCCGCCCAGGGTTCCTAGGAAGATCGGGAGCAAGGACACAGGCTGCAGGCAGCTGCAGGTTCATCCATGAGCTCAAAGAGAATGCCTAGGAATCCAGATTAAATAGGAGGTGCACATTCATGGTGCACATGTCAGGAAGTAGCGCCATGGGAGGTATGGTCACCTGGTTACTTGCAAGCCTGTGGTAAATGGTCTTCTCTACTAAGAGATCCCATCATTAACAACTGGTGTCAGCATTGGCAGGGACATACTCTCTGCAGAGAAGAGAGTGGCCAGCAGTAATTCTGAAGCCCTGAGAACATTGAGGACCTGTTCTTGTCATAAGCCCAAGGAATGGAAGAGTACACGCTGGCCACAGTTGTGCCCCATGGTGCCCCTGGGTCTGCCTGGCGAGGGCAGTGAGTTCCTTCTCCAGTGCCTTGTTGACCCCCCTACAGATGTCAGCATTTAGTTAATCGCAGTGTCCTTAGTGTTGGATCTTCTGACATCTCACACTTAGTGTTTCTTTTCTATTTGGGTTTTGCTGTGTCGTTTTGCAGTCCTGGGAAGGGAGCCCAGGGCCTCCTGCAAGGTAGGCACACATGGCACTGAGTTTCACCCCAGCCCTAAAGCATGCCCTTCTTAAAGAAATTGCGTGAAATTAAATACAAAGGGAAAGGATCTTTAAAAACAAATGCTGCCTTTCTTAAAAGTGGTTTGCAAGCTGTGCGCGGTGGTGCACTCCTGTAATCCCAGCACTTGGGAGGCTGAGGCAAGAGGATTGCGAGTTCAAAGCCAGCCTTAGCAACTTAACGAGGCCCTAAGCAACTCAGTGAGACCTTGTCTCTAAATAAAATACAAAATAGGGTTGGGGATGTGGCTCAGTGGAGGAATGCCCGTGGGTTCAATCCTCAGTCCCCCACCAAAAAAAGTGGTTTGCAGTGTGATGGGGAAATACCACCACTGCCCAGGTCCCAACCCAAAATACTTCTGTGAGATTGCTGTGGAAGTCAGTCTGGAAATGTGTTTCATTTAATGTTTAACATTTTCAAAATGTGTATTATGTATGTGACCTCTGTAGTGTTCACTTATTAAGCAAGCCCCTCTGTCTCATCAAAAATCACTATAATTTTTTAACTGAATTTTCTTTGAGATTTTTGACCACTTAATGACACCTTAAAATGCCTAAGTAATGGCCCTTATAATCAGCCTTATATCTCAACAAATAGTGAAAAAATGAAAACATTCAGAAATGGCCAACTAGCAAGCAGAAAGAAATGAGACTTAATGGAAATTTTAAAAATCTAGAGTCACCATCAAACATCTGTTCTTGGGCTGGGGTATAGCTCAGTTGGTAGAGTGCTTGCCTGTCAAGCACAAGGCCCTGGGTTCAATCCCCAGCACCGCAAAAATACATACATACATACATACATACATACATGCATGCATACATACATACATAAATAAGTAAAATTTTTTTTAAAACCCTTCTTGGTTCTTTATTATGTCTCAAGTTGGATGACATGTTTGCTGAACTCACATGCACATTCTTCTCACAGTGGAAGTGTGCCTGGAGTACTTTTAAGGGCAGAAAGTTGAGCACCAGCTTCTTTATTTGCTTTGAAAGGCACATCTCTGGGTACGCACATTGGGTCCACTGATCAGTGTCTGTCATTCCAGGTGGAACTATTCAGAACTGCCCCAGCACCTCAAGGTATCACTTCATCAGTGAGGGTAGTGGGAATGTGACCCATGGCAGGAGGGTTTGTCTCCAGTTCTGCTCCTTGTAGGTCTGGCTGATGCAAGAAACCAGCTCTCCTCCTGACCTTTTCTCATACCACTGCTTAGTTGGTTTTTATAGTAAGACTCTGCTCGTGCTTTGTCAGGATAGCTGTAAACCAGCAGTTCTCAGTAGGGGACTCTTGGCGACCTCTAGAGACATTTTGAGTTGTCACAGCTGAAGGGGTGCAACTGACGTCCCGCAGGTCAAGGCCCTGCAGGAGTTAGACATCCTTCAGAGCACAAGGTAGCCTCACAGCAAAGAACTAGAACAACCCTAATGCAGAAGCTGAGAGGCCCTGCCTCCTGGAGGAGAACCAGGGCCTGTGGCTGCAGAGAAGGGGCTCAGACTGCACTTTCCACTGACAGCCTGGAGTGTTCACTTGCTAAATCCTGCTCTGCTTAGCTCATTACAGGAGAAACTACATTTCCCCTGTTCTCTATGAAAAAAATGTGATTCTTTAAGTTTTATAAACGTGTTCTATCTGGCAATTTGAAAGCTCATTTTCAAATTCTTTCAATTTCTCCTTATTTTATCAGTCCACATAAAATCACTCATCCTCTGATAATTAAGAAATGACAGATTATTTCGTATGTTTCCTTTCAGCTTCAAGGGCAAAAAAACCTTCTCAATTTTCTGGGAAAATAACTGTTAAAGCAAAGGAAAAAAGTTACTCTAAACTTGAAATACCATACCAAGCAGAAGTTTTAGATGGGTGAGTATCTAGAGTTTTTCTAATCCTGAAGTACTGTATCAAGCAGAAGTTCTAGATGGTTGGATTTCTTTTAAAAATAAGCTTTGTAACTTTTTGCTAATCAGTACATCGTTATCCTACTAAGTAATTTTTAGCAAAAATCATACCCAAGTTCACCCAAAGCCAGTAGGGTTGTTGTTGAAAAGAACAAACTCAACCATAAGGGAAAACCTCCTTTATTTATTACTTTCTTAGAAGAAAAAGGTAAGTGGGATAATATGATTTTTGTTCAAATGAAAATTCAGTGATTCAAACATGAATCTCTGGGTTGTTTAAATTTTGAAACCATTTGAACCATATTCTTTTGTCATTCCTTTTGTGATGTATATTACTGAAATATTACAGTACTGGGAACAGTCATTTATGTTCCTTTATAAAGTCATAAGTACTTCTAGAATTATAACCTTTTATAAATGTGCAGTAACGTAATTCATTTTCTTATTAATTTTAACCAATTAAAGTTCAATATACAATTTAATAGGTGCTCATTTTAACAAAGCTAGTTGCAGTTTCAACAACAAATAGGATTTTTTTTCAAAGTAGACTAGAGCCTTTTTGTTGATACATTCTTGATTCTTATTATTTCATTCATGTGATTCACTGGAGAATAGTTCTTTGTATTACATTTTAATATTTTACAAGCTAATTTTGTTTTAAATCATGTGGTCAGTCATTAAATAACATATAGTCTTTAATGCCAATGTAAATTACTGCCCACAACAAACAAACTTGGATTTTAAATTAACACAGCGAAAGGAAAATGATTTATTTTGTTTCTGTTTTCTTCCCATAGCTATTTGGGATTTGATCACGCTGCGACATTATTTCACATCCGAGACAGTCCTGCTGACCCTGTCGAGAGGCCAGTTTACCTTACTAACACTTTCAGTTTTGCAATCCTCATACACGATGTGCTGCTGCCAGAAGAAGCCAAAACAATGTTTAAAGTATGTCCAGGACTCTTCAGGTTTTTATTTTGCTGCTGTACCAACTAGATGATTCTGACACTCTGTTTTTCTCTCTCCCCTCATTTCCTAGGTTCACAACTTCAGCAAACCAGTCTTAATTCTTCCTAATGAATCAGGATACATTTTTACCCTGCTTTTTATGCCATCCACATCATCCATGCACATAGATAACAACATTTTACTTATTACCAATGCTTCTAAATTTCATTTACCTGTGCGAGTTTACACAGGCTTTTTAGATGTAAGTATGTTATCTACCTTTGAAATCTAAACTTTCTAGCCATCTTTTGTGTTTTCAGATTTTATTAGGCAACTGTGTTGTGCTGTCTTAGGTTTTGCTATTATCTGTGCTCTACATGTTGATCTAATTCCTTCATAGTCAGTACGGTACAGTAGACTCCTGCCTTTGTCCATGGAGGATACATTCAAGATCTTCAGGGACTGCAGGAAGCCAAGGATGACACTGAATCCCATATTGGCATCCTTCATTATCTGAGGGGGATTGGTCCCAGAATCCCTTGAAGATGACAAAATCCACCGATTCTCAAGTCCCTTATGTAAAATGGGATAGTATTATGTAACCTGTGAAGTCTTTGGATATGAAATCCATAGACTGGGCCAGCCAGTTGTATCTGCTGAGTTTTCTTATACATATATACATACACACCCATGGTTAAGTTTAATTTATAAAATTAGGCACAGTGAGAGAGAGAGTGACAAGAATAACAAATAGTAAAATAGAACCATTAATACAATATACTGTGAAAATCAAGTATTACTTTCACCTTTCGCTGGAGGGAAGCACTACACAGCTTCTCTTTGGCATATGGCGTCACTGTTGGCATGCCACTCTTGCACTTTGGGGCTCTGAGTAAGTAAGGGTCCTTAAGCACAGCCACTGTGACACCAGGACCCTGAAATAACTAATAGATAACACATTAAGATAACACATACGCAGGACAGAGGGACCATTCATACCCCAGACAGGACAGCACAGGATTTCATTGCACTACTTAGAATAGCACATAGTTGAAAACTTAGGACTTGTTTCTTTTTAAAGAATATTTTTGGATTATAGTTGACTGGTCTTTCCCCATAATATGGTTGACTCCTTTAGTCATTGTCCCCACTTAGATGTTTTCCACATTCTGCCTTCCCTTGGTTTTGCTTTTAAATTGTTGTAATGGTTGGAATCCTAAAAAGGAACTAAATGGAAGAAAAGTATGAGGTCGGGAAAAATAGTTCAAGGAGAGCAAAGAGGTAACTTTGTAGGGAAGAGATGACAAAAGTCAGGAAATACTGGGACAAAGGAGAGAACCAGTGAGTAAAGAAGAAAATAAGATGATAAAGACATACCATTGGAGAGCACTGGAAGTAAAACACAAAGGACACAGCTCTTCCCAACATAGGAACAAATGAGAAAAAAAACCCAAAGCTTCCTGGGCATAAGCAAGGAGAGAAAGAAGTTTAGATAAGTGGTCAAACCGTTAGGAGAGATACACAGAAAGGTGGGCTGTACAGAAGTGTGGTCCTCCTGAAAGTTAGCATCAGTTAGCATCTGGCATTGCAGGGACCATGACTCCTTCAATGACTGTTGGAACGATTGCTGACTTGTAATCTCAGTGCCTGCCAAGACCACAGACTTTCTGCCTGGTCCCCAGGGGCTTCACTTAACCTCTGCTGGCACTTGAGCTTCTGAACATACACGTAGACATGTTAATATGTCTTAACACAGTCATTTCCTATTGGTAACATTCTGTTACATAAATGTGGTTTTGTGTTTAATCCAGTTCTTTTATTCCTTTCCAGTACTTTGTATTGCCCCCCAAAATAGAGGAACGTTTCATAGATTTTGGAGTTCTGAGTGCCACAGAAGCAAGTAATATTTTATTTGCAATTATAAACAGCAATCCAATTGAGGTAAATAAATTGTCTGTATTCTAAATCACATTTAAGGATTTTATGCTTATGTTGAAATAATCACTTTTGTATTTTCTTTTTTAAGCTGGCTATAAAAAGTTGGCATATCATAGGAGATGGTTTGTCCATAGAACTTGTAGCTACAGAAAGAGGCAATAGAACTACAATAATTTCAAGCCTTCCAGAGTTGGAAAAATCCTCTTTATCTGACCAGTCATCAGTAAGTAAGCTGCCTTATTGTTTCCTTAAGCTAAACTGCAGATAAAAGACCATTGCTGTCACATACCTCAAACTAATAATTTTACAGCATTGAAAAGCCCTGATAGGTAATCTGCTTCAGCCCCCCACACCCCCACCTTGTTCCAGTGAGGGCACTGAATCCCAAAGGAACTAAGCTCCACCTTGTCATGAAAACTTGTAGAGCAAGCAAAATTTATCTTCCTATAATGCAGGTGTCACTACAGGAGACATTCTCAGGGGTACTAACTAACCCTTTGTCGAGTTTACTGGGAGAGACCCCTGAGTATTGAAAGAAAGTATCTTCAGTTAGCATCTCTGACCAGTTTTCTGTACTGACTAGAAGTAGTAGCTGTGAAGCAGACATTGTTTTGTCCCTTTGAGAATCTTCTCTTGCCTTTTATTCTGTGTCATAAGCATGTACAGCTCTAAACCAGAAAAGCAGTCTCACCCTCATCACTGCTGGAAAGGGAACCAGGAGTTTGTACCTACTGGGAGAAGAATCAATAGAATCACCTTCTCTGAGAAGGAGCCTCAGGTACCTTACCTGCAGGCTAGAATAGAGGTTCTGGGGGCAGTTTTGCATCCTTATGCCCAGAGTCGTTGGCACACTTCCCGGGAATGCCGTGGGTTTCGCAGTCTCAGCAGCTGTGCAGGCATTGTACGGCTACACTGAGAACTCGACCCTCAGTCCACCCTGTGCCCTTCACTAATGCGACTGAACGGCTGTTGGAAGGCTGGATCCCTCTGCTCCAGCCCTCACCCTCTCTGGCCATGCAGAAACACAGGTAGTAAGGAGGAGCTCTGCGGCCCAGGGACCACACCCACACTGCGTGGCAGCCATGTCCTCAGGGGCTCATGGAATAAGTGTGGTGGATGGACTTTAAGGGACGGGCGGTTTTGTACAGGAAGGTCTGGTAGTCCAGGGTGGCTGGTACGTGTTAGGGCTAGAAGTCAGCTGATTGCCACAGCCTTCCCGTCCACTTCCATGGGCAGCTTAAACTTTCAGGGCTAATGAGTGATGTCATTTTTACTATACGCAGGTAATATTAGCTTCAGGCTATTTTGCAGTCTTCAGAGTCAAACTTACTGCAAAAAAACTGGAAGGGATTCACGATGGAGCCATACAGATCACAACAGACTATGAGGTAAGGATTTCTTGGGATTTACATCAGTGGGGGTTTTCTGAATAATTTAGTCCATTTCTATTTTTCATGTTTATTTTTAACTGATATAAAAAGTGGTTTAGGGGCTGGGGTTGTGGCTCAGTGGTAGAGCATTTGCCTGCCTAGCATAGTGTGAGGCACTCAGTTCAAACCCCAGCACCACTTACAACTAAATAAACCAAATAAAGGTATTGTGTCCATCTGCAACTAAAAATATTTTTTAAAAAATTGTTTATATTTATGAAACTTTTTGTTTTTATAGAAACAGAACTAAATTTACTCAGAGTTAGTTAACTAGTTTTGTGACTTTAAAAACTGAGCTTTTGAGAATCCTTTACAGAAGATTGATATTCATTCGCTCCTAGTTTTCTGACAAAACCCAAAGCTCCTAACCAAAAAAGGAACTTTAGAAGTGTCCTTGGAACCTGCAGAGTCTCTAGCTGACACCTGAGCTGGAGAGTGCCAGTTCCTGATGTAGTTATAGATGTCCTCCCGTGTGACCTTTGCAAAGAGGAGGGTAAAGTCAGGAAATATTTCTTAATTTCTGTTACATTCTAAATATTCCTCACATTTCTATTTACAGGAGTCCTTCTCAGGAGAGAGACAAAAACATGATTGGACTTTTAAAAGATTCTTTGTGGGGTTTATGTTGCAGTTACTAAGTCTTGAGTGAATGTATTCCTGCTGCACCTAAGTCCTCCCAATGTAATAGTTAAAAGCGCTTCAGGAAGTCAGCACTTAAATTCAGCCTGTTGCCTACCCTGTCCTTCCGTGGGTTTTAACAGTACAACCCCTGCCTGAGAGAAATCTCAGAATTGGCCATTTAATAAGTGATTTGCTCGGAGTGGTGTCAAATTAATTACCTCCCACAGTAAGAAATAACTACTTGCCATTCATGGTAGAAAAAAGTACATTTCAGAATTAAGACAAGTTTTTGTCATATGGATGAAAATAAGAATTAAGGGTGAATATCCTGGGATGGGGTAGCAGCTCAGTGGTAGAGCACTTGCCTGGCTTGTGTGAGACGCTGGGTTCAATTCTCAGTACCACATATAAATAAATAAAATAAAGGTCCATCAACAACTAAAATTATATATATAATATATATGTATATACACATATATATATATATTTTTTTCACTCTCATATATATGTGAGGCACACACACCTGTCATCCCAGCTATGTGGATGACTGAGGCAGGAGGATTGCAAGTTGGAGGCCAGCCTAGGGAATTTACAGTGAATATCCTCTGGTGTCACTCCACCAGTAATTCATTGGTGATGCTAATGGAGCATGTTTTGGAGTTCTAACACTAGAATGTTCCAACTCTTTTTTTGTTGTTGTTGTACTAAGGATTGAACCCAGGGTGCCCTTCCACTGAGCTGCCTTTTAATTATTATTTTGAGGCAGGGCCTCGCTAAGTTGCCCAGGTTGGCCTCAATCTTGCCATCCTCCTGCCTCAGCCTCCTGAGTAGCTGGGATTACAGGCGCACACCATTACGTTCAGCTGATATCTGTTTTTATATACAAAAAGTAGAGAGCTACATAACTCAAACATGTTAGATTTCTAAATGCATTATTTCAGGAGTACAATGAGCTCTTCCTTTTTTATAACTAATAATCTTTAAAATACTTGCATTGTGAAAAATGTGTCTTTATTCCTTCCCCATTGTTTAGTCTTGCTAATTATGTTTTCATTGAATTACTGAGTAGTACATGGGAATTCATTATATTTTATTACATCTTATGGAGAATGTTTGGATAGATTAAACAGTATCTGGAGGTGATTTTAATACTGGTTTTGAGCTGATCATTGCCAACATGAGTCCCCAAAATGAGTTTTCTTTTTGTTGCCCCCAACCATGCTGTGCTTGTCCAGCTCTCCTCAACTCATGCTCACTCTGTGTGCTCTGCCTCTTCACTCCACAGATTCTCACGATTCCTGTGAAGGCCGTGATTGCTGTGGGCTCACTGACCTGCTTCCCAAAGCATATGGTTCTTCCTCCTTCCTTCCCAGTAAGACACTTAATTTACAAATGTTTTCTTGCTAAACCTTTTTCATTAGTCTTAACTTCTGTGTTTCTACAACTCAACAGTTGTTTTAAGGTAAGATTGAACCAGGTTCTTTAGAAGAGGAATAAGAAGTAGTCCATTCCGCCGGGTATGGTGGCGCACGCCTGAAATCCCAGCCCTTGGGAGGCTGAGGCAGGAGGATTGCGAGTTCAAAGCCAGCCTCAGCAACTTAGCGAGGCCCTAAGCAACTCAGTGAGACCCTCTCTCTAATAAAATACAAAATAGGGCTGGGGATGTGGCTCAGTGGTTCAATCCCCTGGGTGGCCCCTGGGTTCAATCCCCAGTACCAAAAAAAAAAAAAAAGAAGAAGTCGTCCATTCCCTCAAAAAGCATTCTGCCTAGGAAGGGAAGTGAACCCTGGTTCATGCATGTAGGGCAGCTTGCCAAAGTTGCCCTAAGAAAAATAGCGACAAGATACGGTGTTAGAAGTGCATGGCTAATCCATAATTGCCATGTGAGCTAACTTGGAACTTCTTCTGGCTGGAGTGGGTGTGGTGGGAGGAATTGGATGTAGGGCCAGGATAATTTCAATAGGCAGTGAACTCTGAGGTGGGTTCAGGCAGTAATGAGTTCTCCAGCTTGGTAAGGATAGACAGAAGTTTTAAGAGAAGATAGAATGACATGTTCAAGCCATAGCATGAAGAAAAGTAAATGCATTTATGTGCAGGGGAATCCAGAGTTTTGAGCAGAGGGTTAACATCGTCAGTGCTAAACTTTACAGATTGTCTCTTTAGGCAGAAGGAAGTATAGGATACATGGGGGAGTAACCATGGAGTGCTTTGGGTCAACCCAGAGACTGGTGGGGTCCACAGGAAAGGGGGCACAGGTGAGCTGAGGGTCGTGCAGAGTTGGGGAAGCCCTTTCTGCCTTCAGGACTCTGCTGCCTCTGCTTGGACACCTCCCTGTCCTCTCCCTTCAAACAACTACATATCTTCATGAGATGGTTCCATTGTCATCTTCTTTCAAGAAATCCCCATCTTTTTTTTTAAAGCCATGTCCTTCAACTTTAATTGGTACACTCCTTTTATTTTTTTAATTTGTTCTTTTTGGTTATACATGACAGTAGAGTGTGTTTTGACATGTCATACATACATGGAATATTACTTCCCAGTCTTGTGGTTGTATGTGATGTGGAGTGTCACTGGTCATGTACTCATATACGAGAGTAGGAAAGTTATGTCTGATTCATTCCACTATTCTTTAAAGGTACACTCTTGTTCCAGAAGGGCAGTTACAGATTGGTGCTGATAGAATGAGGTCAGAATGTCACTATGTGCCTTCCAAATAATTTCCGGAATTAATCAGTTTGTATTTAGCTTGATAAGAAATTGTTCAGCCACACATGTGTAGCCAGTTTAAAAAATCATTTCCAAACAACACAATTTTGCTTTCTTAATGCTAAAAAAAGGTATTGGCCCACCTAGATTTTATTCACCAGGAAGGATTTCTTCTTTGATTGCAGCAAAGCCCAAAAGAGTTGAACATTTCATCATGAATAAGTACAAATGCCTAACAGTGTTTTCACATAGGCAGGCCTGCATAAATATCTGTGTGATTGTGCACATAAAATTGGATATAGGGACTGGGCACAGTGGCACACACCTGTAATCCCAGCAGCTCAGGAGGCTGAGGCAGGAGGTTTGCAAGTTCAAAGCCAGCCTCAGCAAAAGCAAGGCCCTAAGCAACTCAGTGAGACCCTGTCTCTAAATAAAATACAAAGTAGGGCTGGGGATGTGACTCCGTGGGGGAGTGCCCCTGAGTTCAGTCCCTGGTACCCCCTAAAATAAAAAATTGGATATAGGAAACCCACACACTAAAAAATCTTTATTTCTGAAGTCAATCAGTATTATTTTTAGTTACTATGTTGATTGTGATCAGAATGTTTTAGGTGTGTTTACAGTTTTAGGAGTCCAAAGACTCCTGAAGATTGTTTGACCCCTCTAGATAACATTAGTTGTTGTATGTGATCTTAGAACATTTGGAATTCTCTCTCATGTAGTCTTCATATTGTGCAATAACTATTTCATTACCCGTTGGTCTTCCCAGGGAGACTGAGGCCTCTAGGAAAGGAAGGGGGTTGTCCCCTGAGGCAGGTATTGCCTGAGGTCAATACTGCATGGATGAAGGAACAGAATGGTGGAGAGGGAACAGAGGTGAGAGACCCTCCAGACCATTGGCTGAACCTTGCCGGCACATCCTGGAGAGGTCACACAGACAGAGAAAGATCAGGCTGGGTTGCTGGAGGTGTTAGAACTTTGACTTAGAAAACAGGGAGAAGAAAAGAGGAAAGACAGGAAGAGGTGCTGACTCAGGAAGATGGCACAGTGTAGAAGTGGCTCTTACCCTGAGACAGGAGACACAGAAGAATCGCAGAATCTTAACACTATCCACAGTATAACCTAAATTCAAAATTTAGCTCCTTACAAATATAAATGTTGAATTAACAGATTCAGCACATTTCAGTTTGGGTCTTAATTCAAACTTCACCTTCCTGTAATTCCTTTTGTACTTGACTATATATTGAATTCTTGACTCAGTGATTCATCCAGAAGAACTTGTTCTCTCCGTCAGTTACCTTCTCTGTCAATCATCTCCTTAATCTTTGCTTAAATCAGGGAAGGGAGACTGAGGTGGTTCAGTGGCAGAGCACTTGCCTAGCACACATGAGGTCCTGGGTTCTATCCCCAGCACCACAAAAAAATAAGAAATCCCAGAAGAGGATAATCAGTTCAGGTGATGGCAGGTGATACAGTGAAAGGGCCCACAGGTGGAGTAAAGAGGAAGGATCTATGTAAAAATACAGCATCAGTTTTGAGTTGTTCAGGTCAAGCTTCCAAATGACTTTAGATGGCCTCAGGACCAAATATTTGCTTGCAATTACAAATTAATAATCTTTGTCAGAGGAAGGAGGCAAACAATATCTCAGAGTAAACATTTCAAGAAACTTAGTGTTTAATACTTTCTATTCAGTTAGAATTGCAAAAGGAAATTTTGTGTTTGTTACCTGTTTGGATCCCTACCACATGCCTGAGAAACCACGCAGGAGGGAGGTCATCACCAGGGACTTGCTGGTGAGCCTGTCCTGGGGGTCTTCCCATCTCAGCCCATGGGTCCTACCCTCTGGGGTCCTTCTGATGTGTTTTCTCGCTGGCCTGGAAATGAGGACTGTTGGTCCCAGCATCACTGTCATTCAGCTGTTTATTTGTGCATTCTCTTAACATATCTTTTAATACAAAATGTTAAAAAAGTGCATTTGTCATTTTAGAGACTTCTTTAAATAGATAGGAATCATATGTGCAAAAAGATAAAATTCTGTGTTCACCAAAAGAAAGTATAAGAGGGCTGGGGACATAGCTCAGTTGGCAGAGTGCCTGCCTTGCAAGCACAAGGCCCTGGGTTCAATCCCCAGAACTGAAAAAAAAAAAAAAGTATAAGATTGTAATATTCTTATTGAGGACTATTTTTAAATCATTTTTAATTTAAAATTTGACACAAAAATAACAAGAAACTTGCAGCTGGTAAGGATAGTCGTTGATTTTTTTTTTTTTTGACAGTTTAATCTGTATGATGCGTTCATAAGATACATGATAACCTATATTTTTTAAAGATATTTAATTTCTCTTTGATAGTTCAAGCAAAATACTTTTAGTCTTTTAAAAAAGAGACATTCTTTTAAGAAAAAAAGTGTATTTTTGTCTTGTTTGGCTTTAGGTTGTACAATTTAGTTATTTGGGGACATCTTTACCTTAATATAAACAGATCTTGCTTAACAAACTGAGGGTGCCTGTTCCCTTAAAGCTGTCTCTCTTTGTACCTGGTAGGCTGTGTGTCAGCATGAGACTGAATGTTTTTGTGTTAGTTCATTCTAAAGACTCCTCCTCTGAAGTATTTTGGTAAAATGCTGTAACGACAGCAGCAGTGATTTTGGATTTTTTGGTGGAGTTTTTGTTTTTGGTTTCCTCTCAATTACAGATTTAGAAATTATCAATTGATAACTGTCTTTTGGGCTCTGGTTTCCTGGAAATATGCTTATCAGCTCTAAATGTGTGATCTTAAGAAAATCAGACCATGTACAGCTGAGTTTGGGTTTTTTTTTTTTTTTTTTTCTTCAGGGGAAAATAGTTCATCAGAGTTTAAATATTATGAATTCCTTCTCACAGAAGGTAAAGATACAACAAATACGATCTTTATCAGAAGATGTGCGATTTTACTACAAACGATTACGGGGTAACAGGGAAGACTTGGAGCCGGGGAAAAAGTCAAAGGTTTGGAAATATTACATTTGAGAATGCCCCCATGACTGTTTTGTTTTTGTCACCTTCCGTGATTGGGGATTCATGGTTCTCGTGTGCCTCTTTGTAGATTGCAAACATTTATTTTGATCCTGGACTGCAGTGTGGGGATCATTGCTATGTTGGCTTGCCTTTTCTATCCAAATGTAAGTCACCTTGCTGTTTCTCTCCCGCCTTCACTCCCCAAAGATGCTCCTTCAATAAAAGGCTGCCACTTTCAAAGTCCATCCCTGTGTTTGGTACATGGAAGCCTTTGAAGGGAAATGAGCAAGCGGGTGGAGTGTGGAGCGAGTCCTCATCACCTGATTTCCTTGTCCTAGCTGAACCCAAGGTGCAGCCCGGGGTGGCAATGCAGGAGGATGTGTGGGATTTGGACTGGGATTCCTACCAGAGCCTGTTCAAAGCCTGGATGGCAGTAAAGGAAAGTTCAGGCCACAGGTGAGTGGGTTGCATTAAGTATTCCAACAATCTTCACAAATTTAAAAAATGACTTTCTGAATGTCACTCTATTTTTCTATGAGGTTATTTTACTTTATAGCTAGAAAATAGGCCTGATCTTCAGAAGGTTGTTAGTGAGGCATCTTAAATTTCCATAGCTCAGACATAAACACACTACCTTTTTTCTCCTTTCTCCTCTGCCTTAGACACTTTCTTAAAGTCAAAGAAATTATCTGAAATTATCTTTATGTAGTAAACTACTATGTTCCCCTTGGACATAGTCATTTGTAAAGAAGGAAAGTTTTTAACTGCCACTGGCCTGTGAAACACAAAGAAAACATTCCTAGGTTTACTCCCAGGGCAGGAGACCTAGTGTGTATTTGCTCCTTTTCAAGTGCTGGGCTGTTGGGGGGCACACTGGGCCCAGGTCAGATGGCTCACCATTGTGTCTTTGGCAGTTAGAAAATGTGGTAATGATCGCCAGGCATGGAGGCACACATCTGTAATCCCAGAGACTTAGGAGGCTGAGGCAAGAGGATGGAAATTTGGAGGCCAGCCTTGGCAACTTACGCCTTGTCTCAAAATTTTAAAAAATAAATAAATAGAACTGGGGGTGTAGTTCAGTGATAGAGCACCCCTGAGTTCAGTCCCCAGTACTGAAAACAAAGAGAGGAATTCTTGAAAAAGAAAATGTGCAAATCAGTACTGCCTCTGAATTCAGCAGAAAGGTGTATTTATTTGGTGATATAGAAACCTGATCTTTTCATGTACTTGAGAAAAACATTTGTCTATAATAATAAAATAAAGAGTTCCTCTCAATTGGCTAGTTTGAAATATGTTTGTCAGAACCAAGATATTTCAACTTAGGAGTACTATAAAGTTCTCAAACCATTACCAGTCAAATCTGAGGGTCTATTTCTAAAAACTGTCTGCTGCTAAAAGCTTTTTTAAGTAAAAAGAAAGCTAAATTTTTACTTTAAAATCATTTGTTTGCAAAGCACAGGCAGGCTCCAGACATCGCGCCAGTTATGAACAAATGCCCACAGTGCTGCCCTGGGCTCAGCAGCCAGGGAGCTCTTCACTGCACTGCCAGACGCTGGCCTTCCCCTGTGCTGCCATGTCCTCCCTGCTCCTGCCTCTCTCCCATTGTCACTGTGTGCTAGAGAAGGGCAGCTACCGGTCTAGTGAAGCCGACCCTCTTAGTCATGTCCCAAGGATGACCATTAGATAGTGCTTGATTGAAACGAGCGTCAGGGTTCGGTCCCAGGGATGTAGCCCCATTTATAATTAGTTCTGAGCCCTGGACAACTGGCTTGTAAACACTCTTAGTAGGGAAATATTCAAATGAGGGTCTGAACGTTGCTCAGAACCTCACGTTTTACTGGCATCTTCATCACATATGAGGATTTTGTTTGGGTTTATCGCAAGGGGCAAAAGAATTCTAAGCCAAGCAGAGCACTGTTCTCATTAGTTCTCCTGAAGGTATTCCTTGCACCCTGCTACTGTTGTCCAGATCTTTCCCCAAGGCATGAGATCCTTTAGGATCCCATAACATCTTATACTACCTTCTCATGCCTGTCTTTTCCAAATATGTTGGCTAATGCAGCCCAGCTTTCCTTACTGAATTGATAAGGATAAAAGACTTTTCAAGCTTTACACAGGTCGCACTAATGCTATTGGGACTGTTCCTAAGATTTGTCATCCCTTACACACTTGGTTCAAAAACAATACACATGATCTCTGTGTCCCAAATCAGACATCATCATGTGGCATTAAAAACTTGATAAAATAGAAGAACAGGTGAACCTGTGTGGTTTTCAAGGTCATCCAGGACAAACTTTCTCAAGAACACAAGTCTTACAGACTTTCTTGTGTTCAGAAAACTCTCACGTGTTTCATTTTGATACAAGCGACTTACTTACAAATTGTTTTTCTAGATTGAGCGCTGTATTTGAAGTAAACACAGACCTTCAAAAAAACATAATATCAAAAATCACTGCCGAGCTCTCCTGGCCTTCCATACTTAGCTCCCCCCGGCACTTGAAATTCCCGCTCACCAATACAAACTGCTCTTCAGTAAGTATTCCAGGTGACCTTGGGGTCTAGAAATGTGCACTAGGGTTGTGAAGCAGTCTCGCTTGTAACCTTACAACCCAGTTGTGTATTTCAGGACTGGGCGTTGCAGAGTTTAGCAGTTCAGAGGAGCATGTGCGGGTAGATTGCGAATACAGGGTAGAGGGTGCCAGGCACCAGGCACTGTGTGCACAGGGCTTTGAACTCAAGGCTCTGCCACTGGCAGTGACTACTCACCATGAGAAGGCAATAAGCTCATCACTGCCACAAGAATGAATAAAATAGTTACTCTTAATGTAGAAACCTTTCATCTAATGTTTCATTGCTTTGTTCAAGGAAGAAGAGATTACCTTAGAAAATCCTGCAGATGTTCCTGTCTATGTTCAGGTTATTCCTCTGGCTTTATATTCCAACCCTTCAGTCTTTGTAGATAAGTTAGTCTCAAGGTAAGCATTGCTTTAGGTGTCAAAATGTTTCTGTAGAGTATTACATAGAAATTACTCCAACTTCATCGCATCTTTATTGAGACTAATTAAAACTGTATTGTAGCTCATACTACTAGTAGTAGATTTAACTTAGATTCTGGATCTGTAAAGTTGAGAGAAGGGTCTGGGGAGAAGGGTTGATTGTGCATGAAGCATCTAGAATAGTGTTCAATCTCAGGCAATGTGAAACTCCCTCCTCACAAATTTGTCAAGAAAAAGCAGCTAGAACCTTTGAAACATTTACATTGTAAAAGTGAACAAGATATTAGAGATATTATAAGTTGAAGCCTTTAACATTTTGAAAGCTACTAAGGTGATAATCGATTCTAAAATCTACTGAAAGATAATTTGCAAATAAAACACACATTTGATCAGTATTCCACAATCCCCTTAACTGTGAATCTGTTTATGAAGATGTCTTTATACATGTTTTATTTCAGGTTTAACTTGAGTAAGGTGGCAAAGATAGATTTGAGAACACTAGAATTTCAAGTCTACAGAAACACTGTAAGTATCCAGACGCCATACTGCTCTGTAGTGTCATCAGTGCAAACATGAAGGAAATCTGTTGGCCACCCTTAAATTTAGCTAAAGGACGAGTTACTGAAGAAGTCAGATCAGTCCAGGAATTATTTTAAAGGCGGAGAAACTGGGAAGAGTGGGCAGGATTTAGATGAAGGTGAGGCCCACTGAGCAAAAGGTTCCTTTTTGTGAGCATCGAACAACAAATCCACGAAGGTTTGTCATAGTAGCTACCAGAAGTTCTGAGACCATATATACAGATGAAGTGTATACATTACATCATTTATTTTGATTAAGCATCAAACTATTGAACTGAGTCATTTAAATTTTCTTTCTGAATACATTCTAATAAAATTGTAAGCTCCCCAAATTCAAGAGCTGTGACTGGCTATATTCACCTCAGCACGGCAGTGTCCATGGCTTCTACTCAGTAGGTGATCTTGAATTGCTGAGTGCCCACACATGCTGATTTGTTCTGGGAACCAGCTGTTCTTTCTCATTCAGGTTGGATGCCCACTAACCATCCTTATGTAAGGCCTTGCTGTGGAGGAAGGCAGCGCTGGGGTCCAAGGCCCCTGCAGAGTGGCAGCCCTATCTCTTGCATCTCTGCCCTTGGCCTAGGGCCATAGTTGAATCTAGTTCCCCCAGATTCCAGGACCCTTGTCTTTACCATCGTTCCTCATGATGACTGCTGATTAGCTTTGTCAAACCAGATATCTTGTAGTTCTTGAAATATTGTAGTCTTTCCCATAGCTTCACATTTTAATGGCTGAAACACTAGACTGAAGTTTAGACAGTCATGTTTTCTAGTTTCAGGCCTTTCTCTTAGAATCTTTATAATTTGCTTTTCTCACCCATAAAATGCTAGTAGCCAACTATTACTTTAGGTTATCAAGAAGAATAACCAGAACTTTGTTTCCTTTGCTTTTAAAACAGAGAAACTACACATAAGAAGTAAATGAGCCAATATTCACATTTTTTCTTTCATTGCATACAATTAATATTTGCAAGATACAGTGCACTACGTGGAAAAATGAATGAATATTCTTGACCTCAAAAATTTGTCCTAACCAGTCACGGCAGTACATGCCTGTAATCCCAGCAGTTCGGACACTGAGGCAGTAGGATCCCGAGTTCAAAGCCAGCCTCAGCAAAATTGAGGCACTGAGAAATTCAATGAGACTCTGTCTCTAACTAAAATACAAAATAGGGCTGTGAATGTAGCTCAGTGGTTAAGTACCTCTGAGTTCAATCCCTGTTACCAAAAAAAAAAAACTAAGGAAATTCCAGGGGAAGTCCTGATTATGAATTTAGGATAAATTCTATTCCAGTTTTCTACCGTGCCGTGGAATTGTGGTTCTCAAAATATTTGGTCCTGCAGCTCCCTTACAGTCTTAAAATTACTAGGGAGTCCAGACAGTTTTCTTGTTTATGAATTGTATCTTTAATATTTTACCATATTAGAAATTAAAACTGGGAGATCTTTAAAAGATTGATTTCATTCATTTAAAATAACAAATCTATTCCATTTAACATAGATAATATTTTTAAAAATTTAAGTTTTGCAAGAATGGGTCGTTTCACGTTTTTGCAGACCTCTTTAATGGCTCTCTGACTTAACACACAAATAGATTCTCATATCATTTCATTCAGTGTCATGATGGATGTTTTTGGTTGAAGAGTGTGATAAAAATATACCTGAGCTGAGGGCAGTGGTACACACCTGTAATCCCAAGCAGTTCAGGAGACTGAGGCAGGAGGATCATAAGTTCAAGGCCAGCTTAAGCAACTTAGGGAAGCCCTAAGCAACTTAATGAGACCCTGTCTCAAAAAATTTTTAAAAGGACTGGGGATGTGGCTCAGTGGTAGCCAAGTATTGCCAGCCCTTCTCCCAGAAGGTGTGAACTTGATCTTAAAAATCAAAACAGTGCATCTTCATGTATGAAGTATGGGTTCTTTAATCTTTAAAAGAATATATATTTTTAACTTTGTTACTAGCCATCAAAAAGTAATTTAGATTCTCAATTAAGCTGTGCTGTAAGCTTTAAATCGAGTGTTTATGTAGTAGCAATTATGTGCCTAGTTTTCAAAATGAAATTCAAGGAGAGACTGATATGAATTGGAAATATGGTTGCAAATAAAACATTTGCTGCACCCGAAGCTGCTGCAGTAGGTTCCCACCCAGGGGAGGTGTGATGGCAGTGAGTGGGGCAGCACGCAGGCCCGAGTGCTGAGTGTTTGATTGTGTCTGTTTCCTCTGTGCTGACACATCAGGCTGTTCATCTTAGATCTGTGTCCTTTTCTATGTATGTGTTGTATTAAAAAAAAAAATTAAATAAAAATATCTGTATGTGAGAACAAAAGCCTCATGCAGACCTGAGGATTTTGTGGGCTGGGAGCAAAGCCCAGTGGTAGGCTGTAAGCAGAACGTGGAGGCCACCATGGGTTCCCGGCTCTGGTTGAACTAACCAGTGTCTAAATCATGAAGGGTTCAGTCATTTGCATATTTAATCAACTTCAGACACTGCGGTGCTCTAGATGGCGTAAGGGAAAAACACATTTTTGTCCAGAGAATATATTAATGACTCTTTGTTTACCCAATGATTCAAGGCTCATCCATTGCAAAGTTCAACGGGATTTACAGAGGGCATCTCTCGACATTTAATTTTAAACCTAATTTTGAAACCTGGAGAAAAGAAATCTGTCAAAGTAAAGTTTACTCCAATTCACAACAGAACTGTTTCTTCACTAATCATTGTGAGGTAGGTTCTATGCTACAGTTGTGGACTTATTTTTAGTACTTACATCAAAGTCCTTAACTTTATCATTAAAAAATGTGAGTAGTATGTTACTGAAGTATCATGTGTGACTCTTAAGAATGACAAACTTTTGCTCTTTTCTACGTATTTTAGATTTTTCACCCTTAAATTCAGTGTATTAATTTGTGTGTCATAACTACAGAAATTATAGATCAAAAGATTATACAGATTTAGGGTGAGAGAAGAATGCAGGAACTTTGGATAATGTAGAGGGAGATGAGGGGGAGGGATGGGGAAGGAAAGATAATGGAATGAGCCAGACATAATTACTTTGTGTACATGGCGATTACATGAATGGTGTGACTACATCGTGCACAACCATAGAAACAAAAAGTTGTACCCCATTTGTGTACAATGAATCAAAATGCAGTCTGTAAAAAATAAAATTTTAAAAAACAGGTTCTTCTGATTTAATGGGAGAAAAATCTGTAATTCTTGTTCTCATCTAGAAATAACCTGACTGTGATGGATGCTGTAATGGTCCAGGGACAAGGAACAACTGAGAACTTGAGGGTGGCAGGCAAGCTTCCAGGCCCAGGAAGCTCCTTACGCTTCAAAATCACAGAAGCATTGTTAAAAGATTGTACAGACAGTGAGTATTCCTGATGGTGCCAAGGGCACAAACTGCAGCTCGGGCTTTCAACAGCAGATAATTCCAAAAGCAAGGACATCTCCCCAGGGCACACCTGTGTAGTGGTGATGGATGCCTAAACCATTGATGAAAGCCTGTTTCTTGTACTCACGCTTGTTGATTTGGATGTTAAAAGATTTAAAGTATCAGTATTCTTTACCTACCTTAGATAATTTACTCTTAAGGGTAAACAGTAAAGCATAATAAAACTTTTGCCATCTAACATGACATATCAAATTGCAGTGCTTCCTGATGAGACCTGGGTGCCGTCTGGTCTCGGTGGCATATGGAATACAGTAGTTCATGAAGAATGTGCTTATCATTTGCACCAGGAGTCTGTGATAGCAACGTTTATCCTCATTCTGATTTTTTTTCCTTTAGGTTTAAAACTAAGAGAACCAAATTTCACATTGAAAAGAACATTTAAAGTAGAAAATACAGGGCAGCTTCAAATCCACGTAGAAACCATTGAAATCAGTGGATACTCATGTGAGGGATATGGCTTTAAAGTTGTCAATTGTCATGAGTTTTCACTAAGTGCCAATGCCTCTAAGGACATAATCATATTGTAAGTATTTTCTTATAAGGTGCAGTATAATGAATCACTCACTACCTTCTGTCTCCTTTTTTTTTTTTTTTTTTTTTTTTTTTTTTTTTTTGATACCAGGGATTGATCTCAGGGGCACTCAACCACTGAGCCGCATGCCCAGCCTTATTTTGTATTTTATTTTGAGACAAGATCTCACTGAGTTACTTAGTGCCTCACCATTGCTGAGGCTGGCTTTGAACTCGAGATCCTCCTGCCTCAACCTCCTTTTATACTATCAAACCTTGCAAAGAAAGATATGTGCGTATTTACAGACAATAAAAGGTCTTTATCCACAATTATTCATTTGATTTGTTTTCTTACTTAATTTCAGCTAAGATATTTCTTTATATCTTTGTTTTCAAAGTCTTAAAACTTCCTCTATCTCCCAGGTGGGTCAGATAATCTTAAAAAACAACTTCAAATTATTTAGCATAAGATGCTGGTGTGAATTCAGTGTCCCTGCCACAGAGCAGAGACTTGCACCATGTATGTATAGCTTTTCACGTGCAGCCTAAGAAATGGGTGATACTTCACTTAATAAAAGAGTATTTTAATGTCTAATCAATAATAGTTGTGGTGTTTGTGGGGGTGTTTTGGTTGTTGTGGGTTTTGGTACTGGGAATTGAACCCAGTACCAAAGTTCCTAAGTGTGGATCACTTAACCCCTGATCCACATCCCCCGCCCTTTTTATGTTTTATTTTGAGACAGGGTCTTGCTAAGTAGCTTAGAGCCTCACTAAGTTCTGAGGCTATCTTTGAACTTGGGACCCTCGTGCCTTAGCCTCCCGAGCCACTGGGATTACAGGCATGTGTCATCACACCCAGCTAGTTGCAACATATTTAACAATTAATTGGTAACTAACTAGTTGTAAAGCTTGACCTCTGTCCCCTTAATGGAATAATAATTTGAGGCTCTTCAGTGATGTTTAATACTGCAGCTACATTACTACATGTGAGGCTTAATTCTTGGCCCAAAAGTACAATAAGGTAATGAGACACCTGTCCTCAAGGTGCACACAAGTAACAAAAATTAAGACAATTGTGACAGTAAGCCAAGCTGCAGGCGATGAGGAGCAAACCCCAGACCTCAGGCGGGTTTTTGTCTTGTTTAAATCATTATTGGGAATGTAGCTTAGATAAAAGAGGAGGAGAGGCAAAGAAGCTCAGACACCACTTTCTGAATTAATGTCTGAGAAGCTGATTATTGTTCTTTTTTACGTAATTGCTGAGAATTGTCCACAGAATACATTTGTTCCTGTTGTTAACCTCTGAAGTACCACCCTTGGATTCTGTGCTGCCTCTCAAAGGCTTGTGGGGCTGGTTCGGCTGAAACTGCTGTGGTCTGTTGTTTTTAACTTCACCTCACTGCCATTGTTCTGTTTTAGGTTTACTCCTGATTTCACGGCTTCTAGAGTGATTCGTGAACTGAAGTTTGTAACAACCAGTGGCTCTGAATTTGTGTTTGTGTTAAATGCATCCCTTCCATACCACATGTTAGCAACCTGTGCAGAAGCCCTCCCCAGGCCCAACTGGGAGCTGGCTCTGTACATCATCATCTCAGGAATAATGAGGTACTTGCGTCTTCTTTTGAGGTTGGTTTTCATTCATCACTGGACATGGCTTATCAGGTCCCCACTATATGCCAGTCACTTTTGTCAGAGCTAGGATGTGCCACCAGCAAACACAGCTCTGCCTTTGCTACACTGCCATCCCAGTGGGAGCAGTTAGAACTCAACCCTTCTCAGTGGCATGTTCAGGCATTTGCCTTTGAAAATTGAGAATCAAATTAAGTACATTATCAATTTCTTAAAAAACACTCACAATTTGCCAGGTAATTACTAGTTTGGGACATACATACTTTACTTAATTATATGCCTAAGCAACATGATACTGATTACATTTTTAAGTCCTCAGCATCCTATTTTTTTAAACCTTTTTAGATGTTGATAGACCTTTATTTTATGCATTTATTTATATGTTGTGCTGAGAATCGAACCCAGTGCCTCTCGCATGCTAGGCAAGTGCTCTACCACTGAGCCACAGCCCCAGCCCCTACATCCTATTTTTTAACCACATATTTCTTTGTGTATTTTTGAGAATCACATATACTCTCCTCTGAACTAATTCACAGTTACCTCATACATCCTTTAGGGGGAAAAGTTGATCCAGAGAGTTGTAACTCAAGATTCTTTTCAGCAAAAGAAGTTACCCTCCAGGTTATCTATTCTGATACAAATAATTATTTCCTTCATATAAAGACTCCACATGAATTTGTCTTCTATAAAAATTGGTTTGTACACTTTCATCCATAACAGTTTGGTTTTGATCTTGCCCATTAGTAATTGCTACTGACATCTTTGTTTTTATATCATACTATACCATACCAAAAGCTGTTTAATAGCCAATTTTGTTTCTCTTGCACTAACGAACAATCCTCCTGTCCACCTCCCGCACCCCTGCAGCGCCCTGTTTCTCTTGGTAATTGGAACAGCGTATTTGGAAGCTCAAGGAATTTGGGAGCCATTTCGACGGAGACTATCCTTTGAGGCCTCGAACCCGCCATTTGATGTGGGAAGGCCATTTGACCTCAGGAGAATCGTTGGTATTTCATCTGAAGGAAAGTATGTCACACACTGACAATCAGTTCTCTAGTGTGCATAGATTTGGCTGATGTGATTACAAGAAAAACAAAACAAATGTCTTCTTTTCTGCCTGGGAAGAAGAAAATCTTACTTCTAATTACATAACACCCTGTGTGGCACTTGTTACTAAGACTTCACACCAGATGCCATGTCTTTATTGTATTGGTGAGGGTTCAGATGTCCTCTAGATCACTGGCTTTTGACCATTAACTTCTCAGATAAAGTAGAACCTAGAAAGTTGTGGAAATTTTCCCTCTCCTGATGTGTTTTACCTTGGTTTCTATACATGATGTCTGTACTGATGAAATAAGTTCTTTTAAAGCTAGATTTTATCGGTCACTCTTTACTGATCTGCAGTGGTCCTTTTTGCAGCTTGAATACACTCAGCTGTGACCCCAGTCATGGGAGGGGGTTCTGTGGAGCAGGCGGCTCGTCATCCCGGCCTGGTGCAGGGAATCACAAGCAGTGTGGCCCATCAGTCCACCCACATGGCAGCCACAGCAGCAGAAACTCAGCTGACGTGGAAAACGTCAGAGCCAAAAGCAGTTCAGGTACCTTGAGCAGGACTTCTGCACAGGCCGCCTCCTCGCAGCCAGCAAGCAAAACGAACCCCCTTGTCTTCGAGGCACATGCAGCACCCCAGGGCCATGCAGCCAGCAGAAGGTCCAGAGGGGCAAAGCAGAGCCAGCACAGCGGCCAGCATCATGGCCACAGCCCACTAGAGCAGCATGCTCAGCCGCCACCACCGCCACCAGTGCCTCAACACCAGGAGCCACAGCCCGAGAGGCCGTCTCCCGCCCACCCGGACCGTGCCAGCAGCACACGGCACAGCTCAGAGGACTCGGACATCACCAGTCTCATAGAAGCTATGGACAAAGACTTCGAGCACCATGACTCCCCATCCCTAGAAGTGTTTACAGAGCAGCCGCCATCGCCATTGTCAAAAAGCAAAGGTAATCGGTGTGTATTCCCACTGTCAGAGGAGCAAGGCGTGTGAGGGGAAGCCAGGGTGAGTTCAGGCTGTCCTGGTCGTGGTCGGCATGAGCAGCTTCCCTAATGGGTGTTCTCTGGCTCGGATTCTCTCCAGTGACAGTGTCAGCTATAACATCACAGTGCAAACGGAGGTTTCCATTTGTTAAGAAAGATGGCTTTATGTAGCTTGGGTTGCATCTCATAGTCAGAAATTCTTGAGCATCTATTATCTTCCTTTTCAGCTACCTGTGATTATTGTATTACTGTGATAATTCACTAGCGATTATATTATCAAAATGTTTTTTCGTTAAAATCATTTTGAACACAGTGATAAAATTGATATCATCAGTCTTAACTCAAAAGTAGGGTTCCACTTCAGAGTGGGCCGGTCCCCACCTGTTTTGTTAAGCTGTATTGGGACACAGCCACAGCCACAGCCGCTGGTTTACACGTGCTCTCTCGCTGCAGTGGCAGAGTTGGCTTGTCACAGCAGGACAGTGTGGCCCCCAACACCGAGAGACTCACTGTCTGGCTTTTCATAGAGCAAGCTCGCTGGGCCCTGCTTTAGGGTTCTGCATGCTGCCCTGGGTGTCCTATTTCAGAAGAACAGGTTACCCTAAAATCCAGTGACCTAACCCACCCCGATTCTTTCCTCTCGGTCCTCTGGGTGTAGCTAGCTGGGTTCTCTAGCTCTCACAGCCTGCAATCAAAGTGTGGCCAAAGCTAAACTCACCTTGAGGTTCTCTGCACCTGCTTCTAGGCTCATGCAGGTAGTTGACGGCAGGATTCACTTGTTCACAAGCACAGGGCACATCTCCCAATAGGACTGAGGGCCCCGGTTCCTTTCTGGCTATGGCCAGAAGCCTGTGGAGGTCCTCTCCATAGGGCAACTCACAGAATGGAAGGAAAGCAAGAGGACGCGAGGGGGCAAAGGCTAGCAGGCTGGAAGTCTCATCAGTTCTGTAGTGTTCTGTTTATGAGACGTGTGGTCCAGCCCATGCTCCGAGAGAGTGAGTTCCACAAGGACAGAAGTGCTAGGAGGTAGAGGTCACTGGGAGTCACCTTGGAAGTCTGTGTGCACTCAGGTGGGTGGGCCAATTCAAAACTTCCAAGACCAAAATGAAGAAAAACTGCCAGTGACCTCTCCCCGCATTTCAACCGTATCCCTTTGCAGCGTGAACTCTGCATCTTCCTTCCTCTTTGGAGGCAGCCATGCTAACATATAATACCCTGAGCCTGTTTAAGTTCCTCACTGGTTTACCAAGGAGTTTTTGCCTTTGATTTGCATAGGAACAGGGAGCTTGGTGGCCCTAAGAGGTGGGGAGAAACCTGACATTCAGCATCTAAGAGTTTTCCTTTAGAGAATTTCTTTGTCCCAGTGATGCAAAGGCTTCCTTTATTGAAATTCCATGCATTTGTGTTTATTAAACAGTAAAATGTCTTGAACATTATTTTTTAAGTTCTACACTTTGTAGAACCATTCTCCCCACCCCAGATCTCAAATAAAAATTCTTCTTGTAATGTCTAGCTCTTGGGGACATTCAGAGTGACTTCCCTTCAGGTACACATGTTGATCTCCCTGATCCTCCCTGGCTTTGACTTGCAGGCCCTCCAGCCCAGGAATGCTCCTGTTCACTTTTGGCCTGGGCAGGGATCATGTAGCTGGATGGTCATTAGATGCTGTACTTCTGCAGTTTCTCCCACCATAACACATAAACTCTGGACAGAGGCCATTGCTGGACTGAAGGATAAAATCAGAGACAGCCCCACATCTGGGGCAGTCAGTTCTCAGTGTGCATTGACTAAAGAATGGTGACATCTGCAGCCATTCTAGTTCTAGCCTTGGTGATCTGGTGGGCAGCTGTAGCAAAGGCAGGGTGAGGAGGGGCAGTGCAGTGTCTTGAGGCCAGGTCCCGCCATCAGGCAGGCCCACATTCAACCCTGGCTCTGCCGCGTACCAGCAGAGCGGCTTTAGAGAAAAATCCCCCCTGTTACCACAGAGTGTAGAGCAGCCTCCCCTGTGCTGAGGGTAGCTACCTCGCGGTTCCTCTTGGGCAAGAAAGGTGCTGCTGTCCCTAGATTGTTGGGGAAAAGGACCCACCAAGAGGCAGCCAGCCTGCGGAAAAGCAGGTGAAGTCACACGTGGTCAGCACACCCCCACAAGGCCAGCCAGAGCAGGGCGGAGCCTGGCAGTTAGGACATGTGTGACCTTGGCACGGTTTCTGGGAAGTGTTAAGACAAGACCAGGTAACTGGCTTCAAGAATAACTTCATATTAGTGTGTGTGTTATAGACATTTGCTCTTCACCTGTGTTTTCTGTGTTAAGTTTTTTTTTTTTTTGGAACTGGGGATTGAGCTCAGGGCAATCGGCCACTGAGCTACTTCCCCAACCCCGTTTTGTATTTTATTTAGAGACAGGGTCTCACTGAGTTGCTTACGCCTTGCCCGTGCTGAGGCTGGCTTTGAACCTGCGATCCTCCTGCCTCAGCCTCCTGAGCCACTGGGATTACAGGCATGTGCCACCACGCCCGGGTTCTGTGTTAATTTTTAACAAAAAAATGATGTGTATATTATCTGGTAGTATTTTTGCTTTTATTGTGTTTTTATCAGTGTGCTGTACCTCCTGGAGGGCCCATTGTGAGTCCTTCCATCTCATTCCCCTCTTCTTGCCCTTGCTGTCCCCTGCCCCTTTCCGTTGGCCCCCTCCTCTACTCTGCTGGTCTCCCTTCTGCTCTGTTTTCCCTTGGTGCATTGTGCTCACACATGTAGGTGGTGTCTTGTGGTGTGTCCACCATGTGGAACGTGACCTGGTTGGTGACATTCCCCAGCCGCCCCGTCACCCACGCTTCCTGCCCCTGGTCCCTTCCTCTGCACCGCTGTCCTCCCTGCTGTTTTCATGAGGTCCCTTTCTTCATTATTTTTATTCCTTTTTTCTCTCTAGCTTCTGTACATGAAAGACATTCAACCTTGACTTTCTGAGTCTGGCTTATGTCACTCAGCATGAAGTTTTCCAATTGTATCTGTTTACCAGCAGATGACATCATTTCATTCTTCTTTATGGCTACAGAAAACTCCATGGTGTGCATAGATCACACTTTCTTTATCCATTCATCTGCTGACAGACCGTAGGCTGGTTCATAACTTGGCTCTTGGGAATTGTGCTGCTGTTCACCTTGGAATACAGGAGTCGCTGTGGTGTGCGGATTGTATTTCTGGATGCACACCAAGGAGTGGGATGGGGTGGGGTCCTGTCTTGGTCCTCAGAGGAATCTCCATCCCAGTTTTCATGGCACTTATGCTGATTGTAGTCCCACCAACGGTGTGCTCGTGTTCCTTTCTCCCCACATCCTCACCATTTAAGTTCTTAATGTTTGCCATTCTACCTGGAGTGAGGACTACACTGAAATCTCAGTGTAGTTTTGATTTGTATTTCCCTGATGCTGAGGATGCCGAATAGCTTGTTCATATTTTTGTTGGATGTTTGCATCTCTTCTTTTGAGAAGTGTTTGTTGAGTTCATTTGCCATTTATTGATTGGGTTATTTGATTTTTGTTTTGTTTAGTTCTTCACATATTGTGGATATTAATGTCATCACAGTATCCACCGTGTCATGGTGATATGTCCACATGCCTCTGTCAGAGGAAAATCTGGCAAAGTTTCTCCTATTCTCAGCCTCTCTTTTCATACTGTTTTCCTTGCTTTACAGAAGCTTTTTTATTTGATGCCATCCCATTTATTAATTCTTGGTTTCATTTCTTGAGCTCTAAGAGTTCTGTTAAGGAAGTCATTCTCACCGGGCACGGTGGCGCACGCCTATAATCCCAGCACTTGGGAGGCTGAGGCAGGAGGATCGCGAGTTCAAAGCCAGCCTCAGCAACTTAGCGAGGCCCTAAGCAACTCAGTGAGACCCTGTCTCTAAATAAAATACAAAATAGGGCTGGGGATGTGGCTCAGTGGTGGAGTGTCCCTGGGTTCAATCTCTGGTACCAAAAAAAAAGAGAAAAGGAAATCATTCTCTGTGCCAGTTTGTTGGAATGGTGACTCTTGTTTTCTTCCAGCAGCTACAGAGTTTCTGGTCTAATTGCTACGTCTTTCATCCACTTTGAGCTGATTTTTGTGCATTGATGCGGTCTAATTCTTTTCTCCTACACATGAATATCCAGTTTTCTCAGCACTATTTGTTAAAGAGGCTGCTCTTCTCTAATTTTTTTGGCACACTTGTCAAAGACAAGATGACTGCATTTGTGTGGGTGTGTCTCTGTGTCCTCTGTGCTGTTTCTTGGTCTTCGTGCCTGTTTTGACGCAGTGCGGTGCTGCTTTTGTTACTATAGCTCTGTAGTATAATTTGGGATTGGGAGTTGTGATACCTCCAGCCTTGTTCTTATAGCTCAGAATTGCTTTGGCTATTCTGGGTCTTTTGTCCTTCCAAACAAATTTTAGTGCTGCTACTTCTAGTTCTGTGAAGAATTTCATTGATATTTTGAAGCGTATTGCATTGACTCTGTAGATCACTTTGAATAGTGTGGCTGTATCTATAGAAACTCTGCCCATCCAAGAATATGCAGGAGGCCATCTTTCCATCTTCTAATGTCTTCAACTTCTCTCTTTTGAGTGTGGTAATATTTTTAGTGAAAAAAAGAACAAATGGTGTTCAAAATGTCTCCTGTCAAGAAGACACTCCAGGCTCGATGGCATTCCAGACCCCACACCAGCCACACACCCTGGTGACTGGTATTGCCTTAACAATATTTTTCCAGGGAAGAAACTCTGTCAAACAATGAAAGTCACACGACGGGGATGTGGGAGCCAAGCTGGTGTAAGTCTGTGTGGTTCCAGCCTCTACACCGTGCGGCCTCCTGAGAGGAGGGAAGCATGAAGCCTGTGCCTGAGGAGTTCAGGCAGGGTGGGCTCAGGGTTCCCCAGCATGGGATTGCTGGGAGTTGGTAGAGATGAGGAGGTGACACGCAAGTTTAGGTGACTTTCTATCTGAATTAGTAGTCACTTACTGAGACCAAGGTAGGGTGGAAACAGAAAATAAAAGAGGTGTGGAGAAGTCAAATTCCTACTAGCTGGAAATTCTGTACTCTGGGAATCTCTGGGCCACGAGACTTGTGTTCACAGGGCCAGCCCTTAGGCAGTACTGGCAGCCCTCCAGACATTGCACTCTGCAGCCTCAGTGAAGAGAAACAGCTGGGTAGGTGGACTGAGCTGGGGGCAGAGTTCTGCATGACAGGGACAGCAGCGTCACTTCAGTGTGCATCACAGGCATGCTGGCAGGAGAGAGGGAAGTGCTGAACTATGAATGGGGAGGACCTTTTGCCAGAGACCCCTCACAAGTGGGAAATAAGGGAGTGCAACCAGCTCAGGAGCAGGGGTTGGGGAGCAAGCACCCAGAGGTCCAGAAGGTCCAGGTGCAGGGGTGGGGGGCAAGCACCCAGAGGTCCAGAAGGTCCAGGTGCAGGGGTGGGGGGCAAGCACCCAGGGGT
>JAJEJO010002555.1:289725-320891 GCA_020662805.1 Glaucomys volans
GGGGGGCAAGCACCCAGGGGTCCAGAAGGTCCAGGTGCAGGGGTGGGAGAGCACGTGCCCAGAGGTCAGGAAGGTGGGGCTGGGAGGCAGAGGTTTCAGAGAAGGCAGCTCTGGCAGTGACAGGCCCTTGGGCGCAGCATTGACCTAAGGATGTTGAAGTGTAGAAGCAGTAAAGCTCGTGGGCAAAGGTCACAGCCAGGGACACGGCCACAGTCCTCCCTGGACAGTAGAGGCAGCACTGAGGGATTTAGAATTTTGAAAAGGCGGGCCGGGCACACACACCATGGGATTCCTGTGACTGTATGTAGCCTCACCTCGGTTCAGCTGAGGTTTTGCCATTTTAAAAGCTTCATCCTAGGAAATTCTACTTCTGAATTTTTTTGTTTTTTAGGAGGAAAAAAATTGAGGGTTTTTTGGATTTCAGAGTTCCAGACTAGAAATTGTTGATCTGCTTAAACTCTGGGGCCCGTAAGAGGAGCGGTCAGGGCAAGAGGAAGTCCATGAAGACCTGGGACACCTGCAGGCTACAGTGGTGAGGGTGGAGTATGTAGGCCACAGTGTGGGCCCCTGTCCTGAACAGTAGTGTTCCAGGTGCCGCACACCGGATCGCTCACCCTGCTGCCATCCACTGCCTGACAGTGAGCAGCAAGATCCGTCTGCTCCTCTCAGCACTGTGGGGCCTGGGGCCTGCTTGGTAGCCCCTCCATTTCTCCTGTTCTGCATAGGACCCTAGGCAAAGCTAACCAGTCCTGTGGGAAATCTAGCCTCCCTGCCCGGTGCAGTCCATGAGGCAGGACAGAGGGAGCAGAGAAAAGGGCTAGTGTGAGCTCTTGGGAAGCAGGCCCCTTGTGGTCAGCTTGCTCTCAAGAAATACAGTGACTGGCTACACAGAGGAGGCCACCTCTGAAAGAGAGTGTACAGGCTGTCTTTTAAGTCCTGGCTACCCAGAGTTGTAGTCCAGGGGCCAACAATGGGCGACATCTCCTGGGAGAGTCCACAACCCAGACTATTGAGAGTCAGTCTGCGTTCCCACAGTCCGCAGTGGCCTGAACCCCATGTGGGATGCAGTCAGTGGGCGCCCTGGGGAGGTACACCTCTAATTTCATCAGTGCAGGCAGGGAGGGAGATGCCTGAAAGGGAGTATGCTTTTCTTTCTAGAATACACAAATCAAATTCTAAGTGTAATAGTCTTATGAAAACAGTAAAGTATTGCACTCTGGGGACTCTGCTGCTTTGGTCACATAGACCGTTTTCCTGGTCCCATACTGGTTCTGCTTGGGCCAAAAAGAGTATGTGCAACCTTCCAGTGGTGTAGGAGAAGCTGGAACAAAACAGAGAATGGGGCTTTCGCAAAGTCAAGATGAAATTCCTCCCTGAGGTAGGAGTAAAATCCCTTCACATAACCGGAAGTCCTGCCTCACTTTTGTGGAACTGTGTGGTTTACCTTTGCTGCCTAGATGCAGAGCCTGAGGAGACCAAATGGCATGATAATGACTGCAAGCTTTTGAAAACTGGGCTGGGCTGTAGCTCAGTGGTAGAGCGCTTGCCTAGCACGTGTGAGGTACTGGGTTCAATCCTCAGCGCCACATAAAGGCAGGCTGTCCATCCACAGCTACAAAAAAAAAATTGTTTGAAAACAGTACTTATTTTGGCTTAAAGAGCTCCTGTAGAGTTTTCTTCTTATTTGGGGGTATGTTTTAGCCTGTCATATTCATAAGTAGGTACCATTTCAAAATAAATGGAGTGTAGGATACAGATTTGCAAGGCTAGTGCTGACCCAGGTGACTCATGTCTTTATTATTTATTAGCCCCATTTTGACTCTTTGAACCATCAAAAAAAAAGAGGAAGAGGAGCCAACTCTTGCCGTAGTTGGTGATTCCCTAGAGATTGTCCCATGTGATCCCCACCAGCTATTACCAGCAGGGCACAGTCAGACCATTGCTAAGGCACTGAAACTTCTCTGACATGACTCTTTTGGGTAGAAGGTAAATGTTTTAAATGGGAGAGAGAAGTATCTCAAGCTAGTATCTGCGAATTCCTTTATATACTACTTAGAGAGAGTGAGCGGGCATACTCTTTATGTTCATACCTTGTCTCCTTTTAAAACAGATGAGAGGTAGTTTAAGTTAAAGCACATACAAACAGTGAGTAAAAGTTAGGGAAAAAAATAGCTCTTTTAACTTCTTTTGGTATTTTATGTGCTTTTTAAAATTACAACACTATCCCAGGCAGAACCCTGGAATAGATAGTCTCAACCTTTAAGTGTAAAATTGAGCTCAAATTTCCTGGTGGCTAAGGCCACAGGAAAAGAGTGTTGTATAGTTTTTATGTAGGGAAATGTGACACAGGAGTTGAAGTAAAAAAGCAGACCTTGCCGACTAAATTCCAACTTTACCCTGAGGACACCGAACAGCATGGTGGCAGCATGGCCCTGGTGATGTGTGTATGGGAATGCTCTTCACGTGGAGGCTTTGTGGTGGCCTCTGTAAATCCCAGCTCCTGCTGCCCACCACACTGGTGAGTGCATGGTCAGTGCGATTGATTTGTACAGCCAGGTCAATGAAGACAAGTTGGCAGTTAAGATGCAGGCCCTTTAGCAGAGGATGGTCCTCTCCCTAACCCCAACCCTAACCAGCCTGACTTGTGTCCTTGTGCATACTAAAGCTAGCCCCAAGGTGTTCTGTAGGTGGGGACAAAAATTTCTGTCAATAAAGAGTTTCGAAGCCAGGCACAGTGGCCCATGCCTGTAACCCCAGCAATGTGGGAGGCTGAGGCAGGTGGATCACAAGTTCAAAGCCAGCCTCATAAACTTAATGAGGCCCTAAGCAACTTAGTGAGACCCTGTCTCAAAATAAAAAGGGCTGGGGGTGTAGCTCAGTGGTAAAGCACCTTGGATTCAATCCTTAGTACCAAAATTTTTTTAAAATAAGTTTTGAGCCCCCTCAACTATTAAGAAAAATAAACTTTAAAGCAAGGAAGAAACATTTTCATTGGGATTATTTCTCAGAGCAGGTGTAAAGCCACCAACTGGACATTCTGATTTTATGATCAGCTGCTTCCTTTTATGTCACCAAGGTAACATAGCTGCAAAATGCATCCCCACCTCCAGGATGGACGAGATGGTTTGGTAGTGGCCAGTTGAATCTTGACTGGTGGTTGCAAGATGTGGGCAGTGCAGAGCGGGTCGTGTGCCCACTCTCTACCACACACTCCTGATCTCTCAGGTTTCCTACTGGGGAAGCTAGGGGGCAGTCAAGCGTCCCTTTCCTGAGCACCTGCCTGCCTGTGATGCCGGAAGAGTAGAGAAAGACATGTGCTCAGAGCCCAAGTGAGGCCTCATGATTACCTTGGAGCTCTGAAACCTACAGTCGAACTTGTGTATTTGGGGAGGCCTGAGGGCAGGAGAGATCGTGACGAATGGACAGGGCTTGGGGAAGGCACCCCAGCCATGCGGAAGAGAATGAACACCATTTTGGGGACCCCTGCTCCAAATCAGGACACAAAGACAGGAAGAGGAGCACTAGCCAGCCGCTTGTCCAAGTCCACTCTAGCTACTTACAGCAGCATCTGTAACGGGCTTCTCTTTTCACTTGCTGTGGTAGGTGAACTTGCACCCAGTTCATCATTGGTGCTTGAATTTTAATCTGTCAAATCATGTCTGTTGGATGAGTTAAATCAGTCATTTGACAGATTTCTGCCTGTAGATCATCATGCAAATGACACGTCTCAAGGTGTCAGTAGCCTAGGATCTAGGCAATTTCTATACATAGAAAATGATTTCCAGTGGTAGTTATGTTAAATAGGCACTTGTGCCTTTATAGATTACTAGAAACACTATTTTTTGAAGTACATCAAAAGCCATGAAAGTAAACTAATGCATTCACATTCTTTGAACCACATCTGGAAATTTAACATCAGGGAATAGTCTTAGATGTGGTATGCTCTATAACAACAAAAGATGGAACCTAAGTGTCTAGGACAGGGAATTTTGAATTGTATGTTAATACCACCTGTCATTTAAAGTAAGTATGCCTAGAGTGTGATTTGAGGGTTCATCAGAAGGCTGTTGTCTAGATCCATGTTCTGCTCTGTTTTTGTAGCAGTGATCCGTTGTAAGTCCCCCCTTTTTTCTTGGACAAGGTATTGGAGAGATTCCAGTCATTGGTATGTTGGGAAGAAAGAACTGAGTTTGGATTAAGGGCTCATTGTGTTTTTAATCTGCATTTCTGAAATGGCTAATGTTGAACATTTTTAATGTACCTATTTGCCATCTCTGTGTCTTCTTTGGTGAAATATTGTCATGTCTTTTGCCTGTTTTCCAATTGGATTATCTGGGTTTGGGTTGTGTTTTCTGTTTGTTTTACTGTTGAATGTTGAGTTATTTACATCTATAGGTACTCCTCCTCTGTCGGGTATGTGATCTGTGATGTTTCCTCCCAGCCTGCAGCATGTCTTTTCATGTTCTCTAGGGCCCACAGTCCATTTTGAGTTAACTTGTGTGTGAAATAGGGAACTTCAGTCAGAGTTCACTTGGGGGAGTTATGAATTATGAACTCAATTTCCATGACAGCTATGGGGCTGTAACTAAGTGGTAGAGCTCTTGCCTAGCACGTGTGAGGCACTGGTTTAGATCCTCAGCATCACATAAAAATAAATAAATTAAATAAAGGTGTTGTGGCCATCTACAACTAAATAAATAATTTACAATTATTTACTAATTAATTAATTACAATTAATTACAAAATAAATAATCTTACATGTTTGTGAGTTGTGATAGTGTAGTTGTTGGATGGCAGCTTTTTTTCCCACATGTTCCTGGTGCTCTAAATTTCCCTCTCCGCCTTGCTATAGCTGTGTCCCACTAACTGTGACGTGGGGAGCTTCCGTTTTCATCCAGTTATGTTTGTTTTTGTTTTGAGACTTTCTGTGGCCCATGCTTTACCCAGAAGTGCACTGCTTAGTTTCCAAGTGTTGATTTTCTATTACTACTTTCCAGTTTGAATCCATTATGTTTGGAAAAAACAACTTTGAATGATTTCGTTTCTTCCATATGAAGTTTGTTTTATGGTCCGTTATTTGCCCTATCTTGACATATGATCTGTGGGCACTTAAAAAGAATGTATTCTCCCCTTTTTTTTTTTTTATGAGACTAGTTCATGAATGTCCATTAGATTCTCTCAGTGGATGGTATTGTTGATTTTCCAGACCCTTTCTGATTTTCTGTCTAGTTGTTCTCTCTCTTGTTAAGAGTAGGGTGTTGTCCTCTCCAGCTGTATGTGGATTTCTCTCTCAGTTCTCTTTCTCTTCACATAGTTGGCAGGTCTTTTGATTAATGTGTATACATTTAAGATTGCTCTATTTCCTTGGTAGCTTGTCCTTTTAATCATTATATAATGTTCTTCTTTGTCCCTGATAATTTTCTTTCCTCTGAAGTTTGTGTTACTATAGCCACTCTTGCTTTTATGTTTCCATGATATATTTTTTCCATCTTTGTACTTCTACCCTGCATATGTCATTACATTAGAAAAGAGTTTTCCATAGGTAACACAAAATTAGGTCATGGTTAAATCCTGTCAGTCTCTGTCTTTTTAATTATGTAATCAGACCATGTACTTTTAATGTAATTATTGATGTTTTAGAACCTTAAATGTGTCATTTTATATCTTGTTTTCTCTTTGTTCTTGATTTTCTGTTTCTTTTTCCTACCTTCCTATAGATTACTTGTTTTTGTTTTTGTTTTAATTGTTTTGATTTAGAGCAAAGGCATTTTCTAGTGTATCCCTCTATATGGCTTTTTTAGGGGTTTCTCTAGGTATTACATTATATGTCCATGATTTATCATAGTCTTCTGGGGTCATTTTACAAGTTTAAGTGAAGCATAGAAACCTTATCTCTCTATTTATGTTCCTTTGCCCTCCCCCAGTTATAATTGTCTTAAATATTTCTACCATGTGCATTTAGAACCAAATAAGATGATCTTAGCACGCTTGCTTCAGTTGTCCAGTACAGCTTAGAAAACTCAAGTCTTGAAGGAAAGCCTGTTTTATCTACCCATATTCTCACTCCATTCTTTCTTTTTTCCTAATGTCCCAGTGTTCCTTCTTTGTTGTTCTTTCTCTCTTGGGAACTTCTTTTATACATTCTTTTAGAGTAGGTCAGTTGGATTCAAATCCTCTTGATTTACCTTCATTTGAGAATGTCAGGATGTTCCTAAAGGATATTTTCAGCTGGGCATAGGGTTCTGGGGTAACAGTTGGTTTCTTTAGTGCTTCTAGCCTCCGTGGGTGGTGGTTGTTGTTTTTTTTTTTTAATTTTTTGATTCATTGAACACAAATGGAGTACAGCTATTGTTTCACTGGTTGTACACAAAGTAGAGTCACACCATCTGTGCATTCATACATGTACACAGGGCAATGGTATCTGTCACACATTCTGTTATTATTCTTACCCCCCCACCCCGCCCCCACCCCTCTCTCCCCTCTATGCTATCTATCCTTCCTCCATTCTTGCCACCCTTCCCCCGCCCCCTGCATTATGCATCATCATTCACTTATCAGAGAGACCATTGGGCCTTTGGATTTTGGGGATTGGCTAATCTCACTTAGCATAACAGCCTCCAACATCATCCATTTACCTGCAAATGCCATAATTTTATTCGTGGTGTTTGATGACAGAGTCACCCTGACTGTTTTCCTGATCTCCAGGCTCTTCCTTTGTTTTCAGCTTCTCAGGGTAGCCCACGCTGCGTCTGGTGTGGATTCCTTTGTGTTTATCTTGCTTCAGGTTTTTTGGTAAACTGCAGTTTTATGTCCCAGAACTGGGACGTTTCAGCCATTGTTCTTGAGTACCTCTTCAGCTGCCCCTCTTTCCCCTTCCTTGATATCACAGTGTTAGATCCTCTGCTGTGACCACACAGGTCCGTAAGACTCCTCATTTTTTCAATCTGTTTTCTCTCCTAATTTCTATTTTTCTCTTTTCTAGTTGACTGATTATTTCCTGTCTCCCCCATTCTGCTGTTCAGCCCAGGCATTGAGCTTTTCATTTAGATTATTTTTCAGTGCTAAGATTTTTCATTTTGTTCTTCCTTACATTTTGTATTTCTTCGCTGAGGCTTTGTCTTTTTGCTATTTCAGTCATGTTATAATTACTCAGGACACCTATCGTCTTTGTCAGATCGTTCTAACATGTCTGTCTCCTTGGTGTTGGCATTACTCAGTTGGTTTTGTTTGTTTGTTTGTTTTTGTTTAACTTGAGAGGTTCCTGAGTCTTGGCATAAAGAGTGACTAGACTGAAACCTGGACCCTTGGGGTCTTGATGTTCTGAGACTTGGGATCTTTCTCAGCCTTACTGCTTTTGATGGCTTTCTCTGACATCACTCTGGCAGGGGAGGGGCCAGGCCTGTGGTGGAAGTCCTGATTTGCTTCTTGTCCCCTGTTGGCACCTGAGGGTGGGACTGGGTTCTGGGCACTAGAGTTGTCATTAGAGGCACTGTTGGCAGTAGGAGTGTCCTGACCCATGCCACTCAGTGGGGAGGGGAAGGCAGCTCCTCAGGGCCCAGCTGGGTTGGAAGCCCTGCGCCCTCCCCAGCGCTCTCTGAACCGCATGGCAGGCATACTGGGGGCCTGGTTAGGACCTTGCAGGGGGAGTCTGGGCCCCCACTCAGCCTTGGTTGGCGTGGAACCAGCTTTTGCCATGGTGTTTGGCAGGTGAGAACACCCTTATCTTTGGGGACATCCCTCCTGCCTTTGTTGAGGCTTTGCCGTGTGCATTAGTGTTCTTGGGTGGGTAGCTGTGACAAGGGAAAATTCAGGGAGTTTACCTCGTGCCTTTCCTGGGACCACTGCCCCTCCTTGTCTCACCTTCCTCTTCCTCTCAGATCATTCTTAAATTTATTTTCAGTTTCTACACTGCCCAGGGTTTCTAGTTGTGCCTACTAGCAGGAAGAATAAGAAAAAAGATGTCTATTTTGTCTTCCCCAACCCATTACTAGGCCTCTGGGTATTTTTAATGGAAGTTATGCTTCCTGGCTTATGCATCTGACTCCAGTAAGTGGAGGGGCTGAAACGGGATTGGAGAGTCTGTGCTGTTGCGGTCTCCCCGCCATGGCACTCGCTGCCCCACTGCTCACTCGAGAAATCCCTCCATTCGAGCTGTTTTGATCTACTGGAATCTGCCTATGGATGGGATCAGTTACTTGGAAGGCACTGGGGTGGGATAAGTGTTTGGACCTGGGGTACCGAGTCCCAGCACAGGCCCCACAGTCAGTGTTTCACTCTTCCAAAGGCACAGCACCAGCTGCAGCCCAGCCTCTGTGGCTAGTGCTGGCCAAGGGTGGCAGATCGCTGAGGCCTGAGCTCTGTCCTGACGCTGCTTAAACTGGATGAGAAATGAAGCCCAGAGGGCAAAGCTGGGAGCCTGCAAACGGGAATGCCACGAGGCACACGGGTCCAGGGATTTGGTGACCACAGTAAGTGGTCTGGACCCCTGAGCAGGAGTCTGCTGGGCTATAGGAGGAGGAGGTAGAGGGCAACTGGCCTCAGGGACATCATGGTGAGAGCCTGGTGAACCTGCTGCCCTGCCAGGATCCCTCCTCTGTCACCATGTTCACACTGGGTATTATTCTTCCTTGGTCACTTCAGAGGAGATGCACTGAGGAGTGTCCCTAGGCTGCCGCTGCAGCCTGGGCCGCCACGTTTGGAAGATTTCTTTACAGCAACTGTTGCCACTGTACCACTGCCTCCTCCAGAGCCGTCCATTCAGAATGTCCCATGTACTTATTTCAGCTTCCTGGGTTATTCTGAAGTGCTCTGATTAAGAAATATTATTACAGACTGAGAGCCTGAAAGAAGTTCTTAGCGTATTTAACTTAGTTTTAGACATTTTAGATTTGAATTGCTTAAAGTGAGCCCCCAAGGAGAGTAGGAGGGAAAGAGGGCAGACAGCTGGGAGCACCGGCAGAAATGTTGTCAGAGTGCCTCGGTGATGGCGTTGACAGCCCTGCAGGGGTCCTGAGCCAGGGTGAGTGGAGGCATGGAATGAGGGGTGAAGTCAGTGGCTCCCCGGGTGAAGGGGCTACTGCAGCGCTTTCCAAAATCACATCCATGAAGGCACCCGGAACAGAAGTCAAGGGCAATGTGTTTAAAAGCCTTCATGAGAAGAAGACAAACACTTAGAGGCAAAAAGTGTAAACTACTTTATGGTCAAATAACCTTTTTAAGCCGAGTTTTCAACTTAATTATTGGTTTAAGTATTTCTTCTCCTTTATCCATGGCTTTACAATTTGAGTTCAGTTATTTAAAAATCCTGCTTCTCCCTCTCTTGCCATGGAGGTCTCAGGCTAGTGCAAGTCCAGCTCCCTCGCACACCTCAACCACCCCTCGCCCAGGAGGCTCGGTGCCGCACATTGTGTGTCACAGGTGATGTCAAGCACATTGGTGATTAAATCAACTGGTCTGCCTTCTCCTGGGATAAAGGCACCTAATTTTTTGAGACTTAATATCCTGTTATGGTTCCAAATCCAGCACCTCCTGGGATCAGTGTGAAGCGACAGAGGGACATTCCTGGAAACCAGCTAGAGCTTTATTTTTTTAATTTTTATTTTTCCAGTATCAGGGATTGAACCCAGGGGCATTTAACCATTTAAGCCAGGGGCTTAAATGTGGGCATTTAAGCCACATCCCCAGCCCTCTTTTGTATTTTACTTAGAGACACAATCTTGCTGTGTTGCTTAGGGCCTTGTTAAGTTGCTGAGGCTGGCTTTGAACTCTTGATCCTCCTGCCTCAGCCTCCTGAGCTGCTGGGATTACAGGTGAGCACCACCACACCCAGCCCAGAGCCTTCCATTTTCCTTTTTACAGACCAGGCTCCAGCTTTTTCTGTGAAGGGAAGGGCCAGGTCATGTCTGAGGCTTTGTGGGCCACAGACTCTCCAATGCATCTTTCTCTTTGCTTTTCCAGCCACTTAAAACTATAATCATTCTCTGCTCACAGACCATACAGAACAGCCACAAGTCACATTTGACCCACATCGGGCCACAGTTCACCAAGCTCTGATCTAGATGCCAAAGTTTGAGTCCCTGGAACCTATTAGCAGTGACATTCTTTGAGAAAAAGCACAAAACTTGAGGTTTGAATTAGGCTGTATGAAGTGGCTGTTAAAGGGTGTATTTAGAAATGACGACTTGCACAGAAGGGGCTCAAAGGTGGCGGAGGCAGGACCCTGCTGCTCACCGCTGTATTCCCAGCACATAGAACATCCCGGGAACATGTCATGGGTTGGACCCCAGGTCTTCTATGACACTGGACTTTCCGTAACCGCGGTTTACACGGTAGCCAGATAGCATCACCTAGTGTCCCTGTGCCAGCTACTATTCTGAGGCCTTTTGGTGATTGCTCACCCGCAAGCCTCTGAGGGCTTTTCTCTCCAGTGCAGTGGGAAGGCCACGGTCCCCCAGCAGCTGGGGGAAAGCCAGGATCGGGATCAGCCGCCATGGCTCCATTGCCAGGGTTCCTAGCACTCCCAACGTTTCTCACAAGGGCCCGTCAACACATGGGCCATCACCAGGCTTCCATCTCCCAGCAGGTTTCAGAGGTGCCTGGTTTCACTTGTGTGACTGCAGAGCTCCGTCACCCTCTGGGGAACAGTCTCAGACTGACATAAGATTTGCCTGACAGGCTGAGTTGTCCAAACTCATCAAACCAAATGCTTCAAGGGGGTGCATTTAGTTGTGCACAAACTATGGCCCAATATGTCAATTTTTTTTTTTTAATAATCTAGTTCAGCCATGATTTGGAAAGCTTCAAATTGAGAAGAAATAGAGAAAGGACCTTCATTAATGAGAAAAGTCAGCCTATTCCAAAAAGTGTGGGATGGCTTGGTTTTCCCAGCTGCCTGGAGCACGAGTTGTTTTACTTGGTTCTCATCCCCAGGGAAAGGCAAAGCCCTTCAGCGCAAGGTCAAAGCACCTAAAAAGCAGGAGGAGAAGGAGGAGAAGGGGAAAGGAAGGCCCCAGGAGGATGAGCTGAAGGGCTCCCTGGCCGATGACGACAGCTCCTCCACCACCACTGAGACCTCCAACCCTGACACAGAGCCACTCAAGGAGGTAGGCGGGGAGGGCCTGGGCTGGTGGTCCGGCTTCAACACAGCGCTGAGGTTTTATGGATAACAACACACGTTTTCGTCCTTAGTGTGCTGGGGCTAATCTGGGGACAAATGACTTCATCTCCCCCAGGGAAGAACGTCTAAAATCATGTTAATAAAGTAAAAGAAACATTGGAAGCACTGCTTCAGAGTCAGGGAACATCAGGAACAGTGACCTCGTGGTCACTGCCTCACAGGTGCGTCTCTGACTGTCAGGAGAGGATGGGAAGCAGCTGTCCCTTCACAGTCATGTTGTCATACTGCAGCTGGAGTCAGGGCACAGGTAGTAGCTCCCTCCCCAGGCAGGTGGAGCAGGCACTGTCCCAGAGGGAGTGTGGCTCGGGGCGAGACCCCAGGCTGTAGTGTCAGCCAGAGCTGGGACACCAGCCTAGGACACAAAACCATTGAGAATGCTGCCTTGTCCCTTTGAGTCCTCAGCTCAAGAATAACCTTGCAAAATGCCCAGCATGCAGCAGGCGTCCAATAGAGGAAGGTGACGTTCTGCTGAGGATGTGTTCAGAGCATGCAGAGTGGGCAGAGATCTGCTTGGGCTCTTTTTACATAAATGTTTCAAACATAAAGGGATCTTTCACGTTGTGGACCAGAATCTCCTTTTCAGCTTTAGTCTTTTGACCTGAGGCGGCACTCTTAACTGTACCTAGCTGTGCCGAGGGGTGAATTTACTTGGAAACACACATGTGCCCTGCTGGTCGGGTCAGCTGCCTTCCTCTTGCACCCGGCTGGCACGGTGCTGTCTACTTGGTACACTTTGTGGCCGGTCCTGGGATGTTGAACCTGACACCCATCTTAACAAATCACTTCAGAGAAGCAGGAGCCACTGCAGCTCTCACGGGCGTCCTTGCAGCACGGGCTCTTCCCGCCTTCTTGGGCACCCCCAGTGGCTGGCACATCTGCAGCGTTCCTGCACCCGCTGTGGACTGTCCTGATGCCCCTTGTTGGTGCGGTCCCCGTCCTCTGCCTGCCTCTGCTTGCACCCAGCAGCACCTGCTGCTGTGACCCTGGGCCTGCCTGGCTCCCCCACGTGGTCCCGTGCTGGCACAGTGCTCAGCAGGTTGGGAGCTTTCCTTTGGGGCTGGGCTCAGTCTGCACGTGGGGCATGTGCTTTCCAGCAAGGTTACAGGCGACAGGTCATTTTCTTGTGATTTTCCACCCAGTGAACAAACGTGTCGAGCACCTGAGTGCCAGGCCTGTGCCAGGTGCTTGAGCAGCACTGGACTGAGGGGCCACAACGTTGTCTTCCCGAGCTCTTGGTCGGCAGCTCCTTGGTGGATCGAGTGTTCAGGAATTGCCTCTTGTGTGCTCAGAATAGTCTCCAAGGTCCAAGAGCCAGGGGCTGATGTAGCCCTGCTGCTGCTCAGTTACCCGATGGTTCATAGCCTGGCCTGGCGTGGCCTGCTGAGGTAGGCTGCCTGGTCACCACGACAGGGAGGTTGGCCGGTAGGTGCCGTTCACCACAGGCTTGACCCCGCGCCCACAGCTGCCCACCTCGTCCAGTGTGGCCTTGCCTGTCTGTCCCTCGGTACTCCTGGAGGGACTGGTGAAGAGCCAGCTTGTTTTGGCACACAGCCACCCCACAAACAGGTCACCAGGGGTCCACAACACCTGAGCAGACACGCCTTTTCAGGAGACAGGCCACAGCAGTGTTCCGTCACTGTGAAGTGCACGTGCAGCTTCTGCACGGACTGGCCTGGCTGTAAGATGCAGCATGGTGGCCTTCCCAGTCCAGGTTCCACCTGCAGCAGTGAGTGTTTCCACACCACAGGCCCACGGTGCTCTCTGGCTGTCCTGTATCTTTCCACACTGCTAGGCCTCAAGGTCCCAGAGGGAAGAGGCCAGGGCCTCCTGCCAATCCCCTTACCTGGCCCCAAGTGGGCATCTAGTAAATGTGTGTTGAACAGGTGAGTGAATACCTGAGCCCCGTCCTGTTGCTGGGCACCCTGAGCCAGCCACACGCTGGTGCAGTGTAAGGCCCAGGTGTGGACGTGTGCAGGGTTTCCCGCATGGCTTTGTGGCCCTGAGTTTTGTACTTCAGATAGGGTGTGCTGCCAGGAGTGTTTAAGTCTTTGCTCAGCTTTTCTTATAAAGACAAGGATTTACTCCCTGATCCTTAAAAACATGGAACTACCAGTTGTTTCTGCCACTGCTGCCACCTACTTCTGTCACATAGGAGGGTAAATTAAAATGACCTTTGTAAACTCAGACTCACCAAAACATGACTGTAGTTACAATTGTGATGTGGCTGAAAAATCAGCACCTACAGTGGATTCCAGGGAAGACCTGCCATGTTGACACATTGACAGCGTGTGTCCACCACATCTCAGGTTGTCTCGGTATCTTCAGTGAGGTCATTTGTTGTTTTATTGATCCTTCTCAGCAGTTCAATGTGCACTTTTCACAGGATACAGAAAAGCAAAAGGGAAAACAAGCCATGTCTGAGAAACATGAAAGTGAAATGTCTCAAGTGAAGCAGAAGAGCAAAAAACTCTTAAACGCTAAGAAAGAGATCCCAGCAGATGTGAAGCCCAGGTGAGGAGTGAGTGTGAGCAGAGGAGCAGGGTGTGGACCACACTGCAGCAGGGCCAGGCCCCGCTCTGGGGGTGGTTTCTGGGGCTTCTCTCACATTTGCTGCCATCGACCAAGGGTGCCCTGTCTCCAGATGTTGGACACATGGAGGGGGCAGGCTTAATGATCTGCTGTGAAGTTTGGAGGAAATTTTCAGTTTGTGACTCATTCCCAGGCAGAGAGGCTTTTCACTTCTATACAAGATGACCTCGATGGCCCCGCACAGGTAACGGTGTACTGTCCTCAGGAAAGCACTCTGAGGCTACTGCCCCACCAGCCCAGAGCTGCAGTCAGGACCTCGAGTTCTGTACCTAAAACTTGGAAGTTTGTTCCTACCAAAAAAACTGTGTGTGCAGAGTGGGTGTCCCCAGTAAGACAATTCAATCATGAAACACCTCCAGTTCAGGCCCCATAGGAAGGCTTGCGACAGACTGGTCTGAGTACATTGAACTTTTGGGCTACTAGTAGCTTTTACATGTGAAAAAATCTTGTGAAAATAAGAGTTATGCAGTGCTTCTGAGATTGTGAATTGTGAAACCAGTGCTTTTAAGAATTATCTTAGAATCAATATTCCATAGGTGACTGTCACCAGATCACCTATGTACCACAGCACTAGCCCTGGTGCCTGAGTTTAGTGCCTGAGATGGACTGGATAGGACATGTTAACCCTTCTCATCCCTCTTCCACTGGCTTCTGTGGTATTCTGGAGTTTGAGTTGACCAATAGCAGGTTTCTAATTTGAAAAGACTTCACTGGAGCCCACACCCTTGTGAGGTTTTGAGTTGATTCTCTGGAACCCAGAAGCGAGGGTGGTTAGTCCTCTCCTGCCCAGTCAAGGATGGCTGCCACAGTTCCCTGCGTTCACTTGATGCGTCTTTGAAAGAGAAATCGTTCCCAGAAGACCACTCAAGCCACACGCTCCACTCATGCACCCATAGGCTTTTGTCTCCTTAATCTCTTTAAGTCCACTGATTATCTTGTGTTTTTATGAATTTAAGAATAAAAACACTGAGTGTCCCAGTTCGTTAGTAGATGAGCCAAATGTTTGGTTAGGCAAATGACTTTAATAACCAGAAGAGTCTGCTCGAGCAGGGCCGCCCGCATCCAGCGAGCAGTGGTGGTAAATGTAGCCACCCCAGGACCAGCCCTGGCTTCAGCGAACTAAGATCCTGTCGGCTGTGCACTGTCCACCCTGAGTCCCCTCTTGCCACACTCCGAGAGCAGACTACAGAAGTCAGCTCCTGGGACTGGGAGCAGGGGCTGCAGTGGCAGAAACCCAGTCTGTCTCTCCAGCTTTTGCCCTGTGGTAAGGGACTGTACTTCAGAAGACTAGCACGGGTCAGGGATGCCCAGAACAGGAATCAGACCTCAGGCACTGACAGGCCCAGGGCATCCCTGCTTTAGGACAGCAGCCATCTCTGCTCGCTGGTTTTCCTAATCAGCACTTCAGGTGTTTGCATAACTCAAATGTACGATCTGTGATCGCAGAGAGAAGTCTGGAACGTAGACCAACCTTATTCTCTCCAGCAGGCTTCTTGCACGGCTGCCAAGCCCAGGGCCCTGGACTGCTGCTCCATTACACACCCCAGCCCTTCATGGGGGAGCTCACCCCCCTCTGCCCCCTTGGCCCCCTTCTCCCAAAGAGGGTCCATGAAGCATGTGTGACAGGAGCCAAGATAAAGCCTGCATGAGCCACCCCCTCTCCCTTTTATAAAGAATCACCTAATAAAAGTTAGCTCTTGTCCATTTTTTTTGGAAGCCTTTAAAAAAAGGTATTTTGCTAGAGATCATCTGGCTTAATTTGAATATAACAAAAGTAAAATAGTCTAGCACCTTTTTTCTAAAAAGACAGTTAATCTTACAGTAGCAGAATTAAGCTTTGTACAGACACCCCCCCACACACACATACAGAATACTTATCTAAAAATAACCCACACCCACACTCCACCAGAGGGCCGGGTGCCTGCATCGTGGCAGCCTTCAGGGTGTTTTAGAAGACAGTTTTAAATAACCCTGTCAGTCAGTACAAGAAGGACAAAAGGTTCCATGGTTCTCTGGCACTGACAGTCTCACTCGTCAGCCGTGGGTGGTGGGAAAGCACCTGTGCACACATCACTCCGTGCTGAAGAGTGAGCCGTCAGCACAGCCACACCGCAGCTCCAGGCATGGCCAGCAGCGCAGAGGCTCCTGGCCATCCTGTGGGCATTCTCCTCGGGCCCAGGGCTTCCCTGGGCTGAGTCTCAGTCTCCATCCAATGTCTATCTAGGGTACATACACAGCTCCCACCAGAGCTCCTCTGAGGTCCCTCATCTTTTTTGGAGGGGTAGCAGGAATTGAACTCAGGGGCACTTGACCAGTGAGCCACATCCCCAGCCCTATTTTATATTTTATTTAGAAACAGAGTTTCACTGAGTTGCAGGGTCTCAACTGCTTTGCTGCTGCTGAGGCTGACTTTGAACTTTTGATCCTCCTGCCTCAGCCCCCTGAGCCGCTGGCCTCAGGAAGCCGTCTTAGTATCAGTGACTTTTACCCTCCACCCAGAGCAACACAACAAACGTGTTTCCATCCTTGCTGTCTTTCAGTTCTCTAGAATCACCATATACTCCCACATTGGAAAGTAAACAACGTAGAAATCTCCCAACCAAGATTCCTCTTCCAACTGCCTTGACAAGTGGATCCAAGTCACGAAATTCCCAGAAAACAAAAGGTATTATCATTTTGGTCACTAATGGTCTGGTGCTGCCCTGTGCTTGGGACCCGAGTTGTCATAGTTTCCAGGGCCCCAACGCTGGGGCATTCTCACCCTCATCAGAGGGTTCACTGAAGCAGAACTGGGAGGAATTATCCTCTGGTAACAAATTTCTGATTTTTCTGCAGGTACAAATAAGTTAGTGGACAACAGACCCCCCGCCCTAGCAAAATTTCTCCCAAATAGTCAAGAACCAGGCAACACCAGTAGCTCAGAGGGTGAAAAGGACTCTCCTCCTCCGGAGTGGGACGCAGTGCCAGTCCACAAGCCCGGCAGCTGTGAGTATGGACCTAGGGCCCTGCTCCACCCCAAGCCTGCCTGCACTTGGGGAGTGTATGCTCCAGCCACCCAGCAAGGTTCCCACGGGACCCTGTCCCTGGACACAGGACACCAGCACAGCACTGCCCCGTGCATGCTGAATGACCTGATTGGTTGATCATCCCAAGAGTTGTCCACTCATAAAAGTGATCCATAGCCTGTGGCCGGCTCCTTACATCACAGAGCTTGAGAGAGTGGCAAGGGGCGGTGGAATCAGCACACGAGGCGACTGTGGTTCTGGAGGCAAGGGCCCAGCTACAGGGCAGAGGGCCACTGCTGGGCAGGCCTGGGGATCAGCTTTCTCCTGCCCCTTGTCGTAGGGCAAGACTAGGGCAGGACAACGATGGGTTTCCTGTTGGAGTCACACTCAATTACTGTTTCATTGCAGAGTAAATATTTTAAGACGTCCAATTTTTTCTGCCTGAAATCCTTGAAAGAGCTATGTAGACATTACTTTATCAGACCCAGAAAGATTCTGGGAGCGCATTTCCTTGTGATTCTGGAGATAGGATGGCCCACACCAAGGAGAGACTGAGGTGTCCGTATAGAAAGTGGGACATTCAGCCCAGGTGGAGGCACAGACACCCTCGGGTCCCAGGCAGTGGCTTCAGCTCCGTCCTGAGGAGGAGGAAGCAGAGAATGACAAGACCCAAGAGCACCCAGCCAGTCTGGCAGGGACAGCACAGGTGCCGGTCCCTGAAGGCCCCGAGGGGAACAGGCCGCCTCCTGGTTTCTCACCTTTAACAGAACGCACGGGCACCTCGCATTCTCAGAACATCCAAAGTAATGATGTGAAAGAGTTCAAAAATCTCACAGTAACGAGGCCTTTTGTTTTTCATTTCCAGCAACTGACAGTCTTTATAAACTTTCTCTGCAAACCCTCAACGCAGACATTTTCCTAAAACAACGCCAGACCTCACCGACCCCCGCCTCTCCATCTCCCCCTGCCGCCCCCTGCCCGTTCACATCCCGGGGCAGCTACAGCAGCATCGTCAACAGCAGCTCCGGCAGGTAGGCCCTGCTCCTCAGTAGGGGCCCTGGGGCCCTGACGGCCACCAGCACCGTCCCGCCCTTGGCCCTGGTATCTGCTCCATTCCCTGCTGCCAACGTGGACTGGCAGTCAGTACACCAGGCCTTAAGTGAGGTCCTCTGGGAGATGTGGTGTGAGTTGGGGTTCTGTATGTGGCACTGGGGCCCCAGTGTTGGACAGGTGCTGGGCAGGGGTGCTGCAGAGGTTTCTCCACACGAGCAGACAGGTGCTGACGGACACAGCAGCCACGCTCACTCGGCAGAGCCGCCCTCCTGTCTGCCTGGTACAGTTACTGGGATGATTTTGGAGGGCGGGCTCACCGGGTGCCAGCACCATCGCGGGTATCTGATGTCCTGTCCTGGCAGTCTCCATGTCAGGTCCTCCTGCAGTTGACAGGAGGCCACTGTGTCTGGGGGGCCTGCTCATGGACCTTGCCACATGAGCTTGTTGCCGCACTCTGCTGAGAAGCCTGTCTGGGGCCTGCTCACATGCTGGCAGTGGGGCTCTGCAGAGTGGCTCTCTTCCCAGTGTTCCCCAAGCATGATCACAGGCTTCTCGAGTCCCCAACCCCTTGCTGGCGCCCCCCCCCAGCAGTCTGACTGCAGCTGTGCAGCTCTGTGCTGCAGCCTGGGCCCGGCCAGCAAGGACTCATTCTCCCTCTGCCTCTTCCTTCAAGTGACCCAAAAACAAAGCAGCCAAATGGAAGCAAAAACAAATTGACAAAAGCAGCCTCGCTCCCAGGCAAGAATGGCAACCCCACCTTTGCTGCAGTCACGGCGGGTTATGACAAGAGCCCTGGTGAGTGCGCTCCTTCGCCCTGAGACCAGTGCACCTGGGCACAGGGCGGCCTCATGACCTGGTCCCAGTGTGCCTTCATTGATGCAGAGTCTGTTGTTACAGGTGGGAATGGCTTTACTAAAGTGTCTTCAAGCAAAACAGACTTTTCCAGCAGCCTTGGCATTTCACACATTCCCATTGACAGCGATGGCTCAGACAGGTGTGTGGGGCCAGCCCTAATCATCAGGGGTGGGCAGGATGCCTTCGCACAGGCTAGCATCCTGACCACGGGTGGCTTCAGGGCATTTTCCCTATTGTCAGAAGTGGTCAGCAGACAGGCGTCCAGTCTGCGTTCCTCCTCCTCACCGTGGTGGGTGGGAGGGAGCACTCTTCAGCGCCCCCCCAATGCCCCTAGTGAGTCAGCCGGCCCCTCAGTGCAGGCAGCAGCTTACTTCATGCAGGTGGCCTGGTGGCATCATTGGCCACTGTCTTTGGTGACCCACCCAGATGAATAACAGCAGCAGGCTCTGCTTACCTCTCTGCACCAGGGGGAAGTCCTGGGCGTGAAACCACTTTTTTTTAAAGTCTGCCACCAAGAAAATAGGCCTGTCCCCAGTTGCCTTTCCGGCTATCAGCTGGCAGGAGGGCACCGGGTCCTGCAGCCCTGGGACCTGCCCTCAGGATAACAGCCGATATTCAGTTCTTCCTTTGTCTCTGTTCTGCACTTTTGATGCCCCATGGGAGCAACGCCTCCTATGGGTGGTGCTGTGCGTCCCATTGCCCTAACGTCATCCATTCTGTTCCTTTTCCTCTTAAACACTTAGCTCGGGTTTGTGGAGCCCTGTCAGCAACCCAAGCAGCCCCGACTTCACCCCCCTCAATTCCTTCTCGGCCTTTGGAAATTCTTTTAACCTAACCGGTGGTGAGTGTTTAACCAGACTTGTGCCTAATGAGCCCTTGGAGAGACAGGAGGAGCGGGAGGAGGCTCTGTTCCTTGTGCGGGCGGAACGGGCTGCAGAGGAGCAGCCTGACCGTCCCTTGAGCACACGCGTGCCAGGCAGGTTCCGTGAACTTGCATCAGACCCTGACAGGAGGTTTACACACTGACTCCAGAGAGGCAGGTTCTGTTCTGTTCCCTCCTGGAGGGAGTCTGGGAGCCCCTGTGGAAGCATCCCCTCTCCCTGTCCTCCCTCCACACCACCTGCCCAAGGTGCAGTGGGCCAGGCTCTGCAGGGTGCCTGTGCTCCATGGCAGGTGTCTGAGAGCCTCCCGACTCCTGGGTGGCCAGGGTGCTGCCTCCTTTTCCTTGCTCTTAGCGTCAGGCATTGCTGAGTTTTTTTCAGCTGTAGTGGGAGTGTTGGGAGTGTTGGGAGCAGTGAACGCTGGTAATGACGAATGTGCTTGATTTCTAGGAGACGCCCCCACTCCAGAGTGTGGTGGGAGCTGGCCTGTGGTGGGATGTGGGATGGTGTGTGAACCCCATCTTTGCACTCGTGGCAAAATTAAATGCGGACTTGATGACTGTCTAATTTCAGAAGTTTTCAGCAAACTCGGGTTATCTCGATCCTGCAATCAGGCCTCCCAGAGAAGCTGGAATGAGTTCAGCAGTGGCCCTTCATACCTTTGGGACTCTCCAGCGACAGATCCAAGCCCTTCCTGGCCAGCAAGCTCCAGCTCTCCCACCCACACGGCCACCGTGAGTACTCAGCCTGGCCCCTGGCACTGGCCGTCTGAGGCTCTGCAGAGATGAGTGGGGCGGGCGGGTGCTGCCGGGCCTGCTGTCCTTGTCCCCTCGTTCCGCCAAAGCCTCGAGGATTGCGAGGTTTGGGGAAGAATGGCAGCTGAGGGGTTGGTCCTGGCCTCTCCTGGTACATCAGGGTCCTTTTCAGCCTCTTCCCAGCCTGTAAATCAACCACAGGTGAGGCTGTGACCCACCCGGGGCTCAGGTGAGGGCTGAGCAGATTTCTCTGTCCACATAAGGCAGCCTGTGGCATCTGGGGCAGGCCGGGACATGCACGTATTTTGTTTTTAAGAAACACCTTGGCTCCAGCTAAGTGCACATTTGTTTGCTACTCAGCTAAATTTTCCTGCAGAGATTATGCTCAAAAAACAAGTCCACTTACCACGGAAAACAATGATTTCAGCTTTCCCAAATTGTTACCAAAAACTGTGATCCCACTGCGATTGCTTCTTTGTTCTCAGGAAAAGTAAGTCAGACATGCAGGGTTTAACAGGCAGCATTTTCCTTCACAGATCTTACTTTCAGAGTCCAGTTTGTCTTCTTGTAATCATTCTGGCTTCAGATTTGAAAGCACCTTAACCATTCTTTAAAATGGAGCCAGCTGTAGGCGTGGTGGCACACACCCGTGATCCCAGCAGCTCAGGAGGCTGAGGCAGGAGCATCACAAATTGGAGGCCAGCCTGGGCAACTTAGACTCTGTCTCAGAAAGCGCAGGATGTAGCTCAGTGGTGAATGTCTCGGGGCTCGATTCACAGTTAGCGTTCAGGCCTTGCAGGCCCTCTGCTTCTGCGCTGTTCAGCTCTGACTCGGGTGCAGGCGTCGCCAGAACCAGGGCCTAACACAGGCGATGCCTCGGGAGACCAATGCGCAGGGCACACTGTCAGGGTTGGGACACCAGCTGGCGTCCACCAGCCCTTCTTTGGAACGTCAGAACTGTCTCCTCAGACTCTTGCATTGCCTCAGGTGTTGGGAAGTAAAGTGGGGTGTCTGCGACCTAGCCTCCTTTTGTCCCTGACTGAACTGCTGCCCTCACCTGCCCGTGTCACCCCCATGTTCAGCCTGCTGTTCTCTTTCCTCGCAGTCGATCCTCGGCAACACCAGCAGCTTGTGGTCCACCACCCCCTTCAGCAGCTCCATCTGGTCCAGCAGCCTCAACAGCGCCCTCCCCTTCACCACCCCAGCAAGCACGCTGTCCAGCATCGGCCTCATGGGCACCGAGACCTCCCCCGCGGCACATGCCCCTTCCACCTCCAGCCCAGCTGATGACTTGGGACAGACCTACAACCCCTGGCGGATATGGAGTCCCACCATCGGAAGAAGAAGCTCAGACCCTTGGTCCAACTCGCACTTCCCTCATGAGAATTGAAATTAGGCAAAAACAGAACAAACCACGTGGGGGTGCCTCGTCTTGATCATGATCTGCTGGCTTCGAGACCTCTGTCCGGCTCCTGCCCTCGCCCCCCTCCACCCCCTCACCTTGCAGCGCAGACTCAGCAGGGCAGGCAGGCTCTACACTCGCTTCTCTCAGATCTTTCTTGCAATTATGATAATATGAGATTTGCTGTTGTGCTTTTAGAGAAGTCTGGACTCAGCCACAAACTCTAAGACCTGTACATCCAAAAACCTCAACTGTCCCCCAGTTCTCCCACCCATCCTCTCCAGTGCTTTCTTTATCTGTCTGAACACAAATTTGGCATTACAGCTAAGGGAGTAATTTGAGTTGATTCAGAAGTCCTGGCATGTGACAATTTTACTAAATTACCAAGTTTGGTTTTTAATAATTTCTCAATATTATGCGCCAAGATCTAATTTTAAAAATGTACGAGGACTTTGTGCTGAAAATACAGAGTATTTTTTTAAAAGTAAGGCTGTCTTGGTTAAAAGCAGATTACAGAGATGTAAGACAACTTAAGAACAGTGGATGAACGTAAGACCACTTGGTTGAGACCATATGCATTTTCCGTGCTGTTTGTACTTGAGGTATGTAACATTTGTATACCTGAATTTATTTTAAAGATAAACCGAAATGCACATAGCCAAGTCTTGAAGTACAAGATTGAATGTGTATTTCTTAAAAATACAACTTTGTGTTGTACTTTGAAATAAATGATGCTTTTTTCAAAAGCCTTGAATTGTTTTGTTTTGCTTTGTTTTACACACATTTATTTGGACTTTCTCACACCAAAAAAAAAAAAAGCCGTGGCACTATGCCTGAGCCTCTGGAGTTGACAGGTAAAGGCAGCGTTTGGTTGGCTGTGGCTTCAACCTCCTGTGGGGTAATGCGGTTCCCACAGTGATCACTGAGGGTCCATCCTGGGGAGAAACACCTGGAAGCCTGTTCAGATTTATCCAGGGATAGTTTTTCCTTTGTCAACATCCTCAACATTAAAGACCTCAACAAAATAATAATAATGGTTAACATTTCTTGAATGCTTACTCTGTGTCAGGCACCTGGCTGAAACCTTGGCCTGCGCTGGTGGTCACTTCGCTCAGCCTCTGCAGGGTTGGCAAGGTCATGGCTGGCCTAGTGACGACGCAGGCCTAGAGAATGACTGCAGAGCCACACACCGGTCGCCATTCTTGGCAAAGGGCGCTGTGTTCACCATTGCATGTCCAGAGATGGCCAACCTTTGTCAAACTGCTGTCTGAGGAGTCGTGCTGTCAGAGGAAGACAGGTGAGAGAAGCAGGGCATGGAGGGAGGAGCAGCTGGGACTGGGCCTGACCCGCTGCAGGATCTTGCCCATGGCTCCACAGCAGGGGTGCTGAGCTGCCCTGTCAGGACTGGGGAGTGGACTCAGAAAGCAGTCATCGACCCACCGCCAACCCACTGGCGTTGAGCAACCTAACCTGATGCAGCTGTACCCCAAGCAAGGCTAGACCAAAGGGACCTGCGTGACACTGACGGAAGGAGCCACAGGCAGCAGAGAAGGCAGAGTGCTGGGCAGAAACACCATCAGGAGCTGCCTGGCCTCAGAACAGACGAAGCCTTGTACCAAGTCTGGATGGTACAGCACTAGTTTACATACCTAAGATGTTCTTTACCCTCTGAACTCAGAGGATCTTGATTCTTGGCCATGTTTAAGTCTCCTACAACCCCTCCAAACGGTCCCCATGGTCTACAGAGACACCAGGCAAGTGTCAGCCTGCCGTTGGGTGTCAGTTTGGGTTAATCTTTCAGAAGTCCTGCCTGCTCCAACTTGCTTTTCTTGGCCTCTTATTTCCTATTCTAAAGCAGCCCTTGCTAGGTAAGTAGATGTTCCACAGAACTGTTTGAGGTCAGTTACATCAGGAAGACACCGAGCCATCCTCATGAAGGTTAGAGTGCTTGAGCCAAGCTATCGTGAGGCGTGATTTTGAATCTGATCTTCTCTGCACCCTCTACTAAGATTCCACAGAACCAGACATCACTTTCACCTATCACTCTGGGGACACCAGGTGTCCTGTGCAACCAGAGTTCTGGTGCTCCGGCCAGTGGCAGGCATGTGGGTGACAGCTGACCTCTCACCACCTTAGCAGGGTCTCCTCGGGGAACTTGCAAAACCGGGGCCAATTTAAGGCTTGGGAATTTATACCAAAGCAGGTAAAGTGTAAAGCTCTACTGGCAGGTGAGCTTCATGTAAACCCTCATTAATAAAAGAATTTTATCAGCAGTCTTCACTTAAGTAAGAGTCCAGGAGGGAGCCTGAACTTGGAGTGTCGTAAGAATCACTGGAGACTGCCAATCTTGGGGTCCTAATTCCACCCCATGGGCCTCATCAGCAAGCTCGAGGAACACATGCCCTTCGAAAGGGGGAAAAATTCAAACACGCCTTCCTGCTGTCATCTAGGCCTCTCAGAGAGCTTGGGGTAAGCATTCCAGGGCAACCCGCTCAACAGCCAAGTCTGAAAGTTTGGCAGAACCTGGAGTCTCAACCATTGGTGAAAACTTGCTGCCACAACAGTTTCCTTTTACTAGGCCAAGGTCAAATATAAAATTTAAAGTTATAGAAAGGACAAGATGGCTAAAAAGAGGCACCCAGAACTCACCTCCTCTTCCACAAAGAAGAACCCAAGTAACAGGTGCACAGCTGTATTTGTGGGGACCGGCAATGGGAGAACATGAAATGAGCAAGAGATGAACACTGAGACTCAGAGGAAGACCCGAAGCTCTTGCACAGGAAGAGAAACCAAGCACTCCAGCCTCTGCCTCTCTGCTCCAGAGCCGGGGGAGGGGAGGGTTGAAGAGATGGTCCCAGCAAACTCCACTGTGCAGTGGCTGGAAATCCTGGCCACTAGAAGTTTATGACACTCACAGGTTTTCAGCCCACTTAGACAAGTAGCCTAAAATCTGCAGTGGCCTTGCTTTGAAGAAAAGATCTTACCTACCAACAATCTCCCAGTGGGCTATGGCCAGGAGCCATCCTGAGAAGGGGCCTAGTGTCAGCATTTGGACTGCTCCAGGGGACAGAGACACCTGAACATTTCCATCTCTGGGCCCCCCAGATGCTGCACTGGCCCAGGGGTGGCTGCCTCGTGAACCCAACGTGGCCCAGCAGAGTGACTGACCCATGTCAGTAGGGACAGGTAATATGACAGAGAAAGGAAAAGAGAGCACTGCCCTCAAGAAGCAGGAGATCTCCAGCATGGCCGTCCCCTTGCACCAGCACTGGGACTGCAGGCACCTGCCCACGTGGTCCCTGCACCTCGCCCTGCACCATGCTCAGGCACCTTGCAGGACAGGGAACACCGACTCCCACCACTCCCCGCCCACAGGGGCAAGGTGAGAGGGCCTGAGCGACCCATGGCTCTGGCTATCGCCTGTCCCCGGGCCCACATGGTTAGAGGATGTCGAGAAAATTATAACCAGCTTGGCCACAGTCGCACTCCAGGAGCACACGAAGGCTGAAGGAGTCGGGGAGGAGAGCCCTGGCCATCACCAAAACCTGAGCCACACACAGCAGAAGGTCAGAAACCTTGCTGCTCCACTGAGACCCCACTCCTGGACAGGCACTGCCACAGGAGTGAGAGGAACACCCCAGTTCCTACTGCCACCCACCTGAATGGGTCCCACAGCCACCATGCCCCCCCCCCCCGTCTGACCACACGTTGCTGTCACGGCCCTGGGAGCGCCACAGAGGGAGGCTGTGGTTCTGCTACTGCCCCTCCCCTTGCAGCATCTGGGCCCACACCGCTGATGGACTGGACAAGTGCTTCGGGGCCCCTCACCACTGCTGGGGACACCGGCACCTGAGACCCTAGCTAGAAGCAGAGCACACATCACAGGAAAGTCCCCCATCACCAGCTGGAGGCCGTCACTGCCATTACAGGAACAGCCACACGGCACTCCACACCACTGCTGTCCTCACCATACCTGACTGAACTCTGAGTGTCCCCACTCTTGCAAGGCCTGCAGACACTGAGTGTGACTCTGCCACAGGACATACTGTGCCCAAAGTCATTATCACAAAGAGGTGATAGGGAGCCTACACCATGTTGCCCAGATAGAATCAAAGCCAACACTGCACAACAAATCAACAGCCCAAGGCACACCTGCAAGGAAAGCAACCCTGTGATCCCAGCAGCTCGGGAGGCTGAGGCAGGAACATTTTGAGTTCAAAGCCAGCCTCAGCAACTTAGCGAGGCCCTAAGCAACTCAGTGAGACCCTGTCTCTAAATAAAATACAAAATAGGGCTGGGGATGTGGCTCAGTGGTCGAGTGCCCCTGGGTTCAATCCCCAGTACCAAAAACAAACAAACAAACAAACAAACAAACAAAAAAGCTGCTTGCTTACTAAGAACGCAACTCCATAAAAGTGGTAGAGTTACCTGATTTACCAGATGTGTAAACCTCGATGTGGGAGCACAAGAAATATGAAAAAACAAAGTAATATCACATCTCCAAAAGGTCATCATAACTCTGCAACAGATTCCAAGGAAATAAAAAGGATGAAACACCTGATAAAGATTTCAAGAAGCAGGGCAAGGTGGTGCACACCTATAACCCAGCAGCTCAGGAGGCTGAGGCAGGAGGATCACAAGTTCAAAGCCAGCCTCAGCAACTTAACAAGGCCCTTAACAACTCATCAAGATCCTGTCTCTAAATAGATTTTTTAAAAAAGGGTGGTGATGTGGCTTAGTGGTTAAGAGGCCCGGCCTTCAACTGCTGGTACCACACACACACACAAATTACAGTTGACAGCCTGAGCAACAGACTAGATCAAGCATAAGGTTTCTGAACCTGAATTCAGGTCTTTTGAAACATCCCAGCTGGACACTCCCTGCCTGCCCCCCAAAAAGGACTAAGTGAATATCTACATTATTGAAATACCCAAAGGTGAGGAGAAAAGTGAAGAATAGAGAAGTGACTCAATGAAATCATGGTATAAAATTTCCCTGATCTTGGGTAAGACATGGATGGACAGCTAATGTAAAAGAGGATTATAGGACTCCAAAGAGACAAGATCCTAACCACAACACATTATTGTCTTGTACTTTTGACAGATTGACTAAGAATTTTTAAATGTGTAACAGGAAAGCATCAAGTCATATTTAAGGGTGTCCCCATTAGACTAACAGATTTCTCAACAGAAACCCTACGGCAAGGGGGGAACAGAGTGATATATTCTAAGTCCTGAAAGAAAATTCCTGCCAACTAAGATTACTACACATAGCAAGGCTATTCCTCATAAGTGGAGAAATAGACCTTCCAAGACAAGCAAAAACTGAAGGAATTCATGACAACCAGACCAGTTTTACAAAAGATTTTAAGGAAGTCCTACATTCAAAGATAGCTCTCATCATAAATGCGTGTGAAAGTATAACTCCTAGTAGAAGAGTAAATGCAAAAATAAAATGGAAAATAATCAAACACTGTCAAAACAATAAACTTCAAATCACAAAGATGAACAAGAAGGGAAGAGCAAAGAATATTCAAAACAACTAGAAGAAAATCAACAAAATGACAGAAGTCTTTCCTGTCAGTAATATCCTTGGAAATAAACATAACTAAATTCTCCAATTTAATCATACAGAACAAATAAAGAGTTCTGGCTAAATGGATTGAAGTTTTGAAAAACGTAAGATCCAGTCATATACTGCCTACTTCAGTAAAGATACACACAGACTAAAAGTGAAAGGATGGAGAATGATATTCCAAATAAATGGAAATCTAAAGTGAGCGGAAATAGCTATACTTATATCCTACAAAATAGACTTTATGATAAAAACTGTGAAAATAGATTAAAAAATTAAGTACCTATATAATAATCCAGAGATCAATTTGCCAAGAAGATATGTACCTAATGTTGGAGGACCCAATTTTGCAAAACAAACACTATCAGATATAAACAGAGAGGCAAGATCCAATACACCAATAGTGAGGGACTTTAACACCCTACTGCCACCAATGGACAGATCATTCAGACAAAAATTCAACACAACATCAGGGAGTTAAACTATGCTGTAGATCAAATGGACTTAGCAGACATTTACAGAACTGCCAAATACACATTCTCATCACTAGCACAAAGAACTCTTCGTAAAATAAGTCATATATTAGGCACCCACGGGCACTCTACCACTGAGCTACAGAGCTTCACCTCCAGTCCCTCTGCCCCCACCTTTTTTTTAAAGACAGTGCTTCACTAAGTTGCCCAGGCTGCCCTTGAACTTGCAATCCTCCCGCCCCAGTGCTCTCCTCCCCCAGTAGCTGGGATCACAGGTGCAGGCCACCACACCTGGCTACAAAACAAGTCTTAACAAATTCAAAATAAGTGAAATCATGCCCTATATCTTTTCTGATCACAATGAAATAAAACTAGAAGTCAACAACAAATGAAATTTTAAATGATAAAAATACATGAAGACTGAACAACAAACTTTGAATCAATGAAAAAATAAAAAGGAAAATTTTTAAATTGCTCAAAATAAATGAAAATGGGAGCATAGCATACCAAAACTTATGAGATATAAGCAGTACTAAGAAATACTTAGTAAGTGCTACATCAAAAAATGAAGAGGTCCTCTTGAAATAGAGCACAAGCTTCAGACTGCATCCAACTGCAACCCAGGAGTAACATCAGAAATAGGTGAGAATGACCACATTAACTCACCAGACCCATCCCCGAAATAAGCAAGAACTCTGAAAAGAAGGTAGAAAGTGAAGAAAATACTAACAAAGAGAGGAGTCCAGATAACAAAGACTTTGGAGACTCTCAGATATCTGCCTCGCCCTTATGGAAGAAGCATTGCTCCTGGGACTAAAAGATAAGGAGGGTTACACACATTTCTGGAATGACAGCATATCATCTGTTCTGTGGGGCGCATCCTGATAGAGCTAGCCATGTGGGGTGGAATCGATCTGGAACCCCCACCATGGATAAGAAGCAACAACTAGACAGACAGATGCTACTAAAGTAAAACAGCCCAACAGGTGATATTTTACTGGATGAAACTCTCAAACACATCAAAGCAACTGGACCCACAGAAACCTCTGTCCAAATATGGTAGAGCTTCTCACTGGTGAGTCCTGGAACCCCTTCAAATTGCAATGCCAGCTGAGAAACGTACAGGAGCAAATTGTAAAGAACCTAGTAGAGAAGGGTATTCTAACCACTGAGAAGCAGAATTTCCTATGTGACATGACTGCTCATCCAGTGACCAGTACAACAGAGAAACAGTGACTAGTGAGGAATCTTCAAGATAGTGTAGCAGAGCAGAGGGTGAATGACCCTCAGGGTATGGACAGGTGAGCACCAGCCCCCTGGGGCTAGCCCCCTCCTCTGATGTGCTAGAGAATGTCCTCTCCTCTCTAACAGATGACAAATATGATGTGGCAATGCTCAGAGCCCTGGACCTAGAAGTACTGGACCCTGAGTGGAGGGGACAAAGCACAAGGCACAGAGAGGACCTGGGCTGGGCTGGCAGCCTTCAATAAATCCTAGAGCCAGCAGATGGGTTTCTCCTTTTTACCTGCTGGCTGGGGACTTTCAGAGACCCCCTCACTGAGTTTGGGGTCATAAAATGTTTTCATCAGTTTTTATTCCTTCTCTTGGCTCAGACTCAGGATTTGGGGAGAGCAATTTTAGGGCTTCTCCATATGCCTTGACCATTACACGCAGAAGTTATTCCTCCCTATACTTTCACTCCATGGATGAATGAACTGGGTGAGCCCACACACACCAAGAAACACCCCCAAAAATTATGGAAAGATTTCAAATAAACAGCATAATTATACATCTCATAATTACACATCTAGAAAAGTAAAAATAAACCAAACCCAAAAGCAGTAGGAGAAATTTTAAAAATCAGAGCAAAAATACATAAAATAAAGACTTTAAAATAACACAAAAGATCATTGAAACAAGCTGTGGGCTTTTTGAAAAGATGAACAAAAATCAACAAGCCTTTAGCTAGGCTAATCAAGAAAAAGAGAAGACCTAAATAAATAGAGATGAAAAGAAGAGATTACAACCAATATTCCGGAAATAAAAAGGATCATGAGGGATTTTTATGAAAAGTGTATGATAAAATACTTGGAAAACTAAGAAGAAATGCATAAATTCCCAGACATATAAGACCTAACAAAAGTGAACTCTCAGGACATAAAAAATTGAATAGACCAATAACTGAGACTGAATCAGGAATAAAGTCTCTCTACAAAGAAAAGCCCAGGACCAGTTGACTTGGATATTCCAAGCCAATGGGAGTAGCAGTACTTACATATGACAAAACAAACTGTTGAGTTTCACCAAATTTCAAAGTAGAACTGCTGCCCATTCATCTCAAACTATTCCAAGAATTGAAAGCAAGGGAACCCTTCCAATCTCATTCTATGATTCCAGCCTTACCCTGTAATCAAACACAATAATTCAACAATAAAAGATCATTTTAAACCAATATCTCTGATGAAAATAGATGTAAAAATTCTCAACAAAATACTAGCAAATCAAATTCAACAGCACATCAAAGAGATTATTCACCATGATCGAGTTTTTTCCTCATAGGAATTCAAGGACAGTTCAATATATACAAATCAATAAGCACAATATGTCACGTCAACAGATGAAGGACAAAGACCCCAACATCATCTCAATGGACGCAGAAAATGCATTTGATAAGATTCAACATCCCATCACGATAAGAGCCAAGAATGAATTAGGTATAGAAGGGTCATAATTCAACACCATAAAAACCATGTGTGACAAACCCACAGCCAACATCATGCCACATGGAAAAATGCTGAGAGCATTTTTGTTAAGACCAGGAATAAGGCAAAGGTGTCCACTCTCACCGCTTTTACTCAATGCAGCACTAGACATTTTAACCAGAGATATTAAGCAAGAGAAGGAAATAAAATGAATACAAATAGGAAGGAAGGAACTCAAATTGACCCTGTTGGCAGAAGATAAAATGCTATAGAGAAAACCTCAAGACCTCACCAAGAAGTCATTAGAACTAATAAACTCAGTAAAGTAGCAGAAAATAAAAACCAGTACTTTTCTATATAGCAGTAAGAAAGTTCCTGAGAAAGAAATCAGGAAAACAACCCTGTTCACAATCTGCCCAAACACAGTCACCTTGGAACAAATTTAACCAAAGAAAGTGAAAGACCTCTACAATAAAAATAACAAAACATTGATGATAGACATTGAAGAAAACCCCCAAAAAGGGAAGACCTCCCATGTTCATGGCCTGGAAGAATTGGTATTGTTAAAACATATACCCAGCCTAAAGTGATTAGAGATCAGTGCAATCCCCGTCAAATATCAATGACATGCTTCACAGAACTTGCAAAAAGGCAATTCTAAAATTCATACAGAAGCACAAAAGACCCCAAATATCCAAAGC
>JAJEJO010002556.1:0-47849 GCA_020662805.1 Glaucomys volans
AAAAAAAAAAAAGCCCTGGGGTGGGGGAAGGGAGGCATCCACTTTTCTTTTTCTAAATAAAAGTAAGGAGTGAGAAAACAGTTCAACTGAAAGACATCTGGATGGCTTCCAGGTGTCTCCTAACCCCACCTGACATTAGTGACAGCATTTAACCTTTTGGGCTCAGGGTCCACATGTGCAAAATGATCCTTGATATAGGGCCAAATGGAAACTGTGAAGAGCCAGGTTTGTTACTGTCACTGGTACTTGGTTATGCTTCTGACATATTATCCAGGGGCATTTCCTTCTCAGTGCATGACCAGCCCCCACCACATACCCGAGGTCTGGAATCTCCCAAAGATGCCAGGACTGCACACCACTGGGACAGCCTCCCAGTTCTGGCTCAGACAGAGAGCACCAAATACAACTCATACTTTTTTTTTTTTTTCCAAGGTACTGGGTATCAAACCCAGTACCAGGCCAGCACTCTACCATTGAGCCATATGCCTAGCCCGTAACTTGCACTTTTATATACATGTGGTAATGGGAACCAGGAGTCCTGGCTCCCAGCTGGGCTCCTTTCACCATGGGGTCCACCACTGCCATTACTGAAAAAAACAGCATAAAAATTAAGTTGGAAGAGCTGGGCGTGGTGACGCATGCCTGTAATCCAAGTGACTTGGGAGGCTGAGTCAGGAGGATCGCGGAGTTCAAAGCCAGCCTCAGCAACTTAGCGAGGCCCTAAGCAACCCAGTGAGACCCTGTCTCTAAATAAAATACAAAATAGGGCTGGGGATGTGGCTCAGTGGCCAAGTGTCCCTGAGTTCAATTCCTGGTTCAAAAAAAAAAAAAAAATTAAGTTGGAATTGGCCCAAAACAATAGGTACCTGAATATACAGCACAAAATGCATGCTATGCTCTGGGTTAAGGGTCCACAGAGGAAATTCATGGGAAAGGCTGAGGTCCATACAAAGTGATTTCTTGGGTTTTCCCAAATTCTAATGCTGGCTGTAGAAAGTTCATGCCTGGGTTCCTGGATGATCAGAAGGTGTGGGGAGGGCCACTGTCCTGGATTCCAACCATCTAAGATATGTCCTGCCAGGAATCCTCTCTCCAAGGTGGCCTATAAGGGACCACTAATGTTTGGAGCAAGGTTTCTGAATAATAAATTATTTCCCCCATTTGCAGAATCTGAGGCAGGAATTGTTAATTTCAGGGGTCCATAATTTCACTTTTGGGGATATGGGAGAAGATTCCTAATTGTTTTGTTCTCATCGTTCTGAAGTTTTCATAGGATCATTCACTTTTCCCATTCATTTTTCTTGGTCACATCTGAGAATATTAATCACTTACTGGACACATTTGGAAGCTGAGCATATTGCATGCCAGTTGCTATGTAGGCATAGGAAGCACTACAGTCAAAAGACAGACTCCTCCACCCAGGGAAGTCAGATAAAAACCAAGTAAACCAGTAAGATCAGTGTATATAGGTAAGTGCTACGGAGGACATAAAGAAGGGATGTGGGGCTGGGGATATGACTCAGTTGGTAGAGTGTTTGCCTTGCAAGCACAAAACCCTGGGTTCAATCCCCAGCACTGCAAAAAAAAAAAAAAAAAAAAAAAAAAAAAGAAGGAAAGGGTGTGATTGGAAATAACACAGTGTGTGTGTGTGTGGGGGGGACCATTTTATTTATGTTTTTAACTTTATTTTGAAATAATTTTATTTAGATTTCAAGAAAAGTTGCAAGAAGAGTATAGAAACTTCTTATATATTCTTCTCCTAATGATCACATCTTTTTTTTTGTTTGTTACCAGGGATTAAACCCAGGGATGCTTAACCATGGAGCCACATCCACAGCCCTTTATATTTTCTATTTTGAGACCGGGCCTCTCTAAGTCGCTGAGGCCAGCCTTAAACTTGTGATGCTCTTGCCTTAGCCTCCTGAGTCACTGGGATAACAGGTATGCAACACCACACCTGGCTATAATTGTAGATTTTAAATAGAGAGATAAGCTACAACTTTAAACCAATTAAAAATAATGACCTTTTGGGGGAGGAAGGGAATAGGGACAGTGTAAGAGAAGGAGACAGTCTGCTCTGAATGTTCCGTTTTATAGATTTTGTAAAGATTTCATATAAGTATGATACAAAATCAATTCAAAATACAAGAATAAAGAGTAAACCTAAGAATAAAATACAAAGGAAAGCTAATGAACTCATTGGGTTTTGAGTTGGTAGCTTGACCACACATTAAAAATTTATTTTAAGTGATTTAAAAATAGTCATATGGGCTCAGTGGCCCATGCCTGTAAGGCCAGTGGCTCAGAAGGCTGAGACAAGGAGCATCTCAAGTTTGAGGCCAGACTCAGCAATTTAGCACTGTCCTAAGCAACTTAGTGAGACCCTGTCTCAAAATAAAAAATAACAAGAATTGGTGATGTAGCTCAGTGTAAAGCACCCCTGGGTTAAATCCCCAGTGTCATAAATCAATCAATCCAGTTATTTGATTGTATATTCATTCCAAGTAGAGTAGCTTAAGAACAAAATTAACTAAAAATAAGTCAATAATCACATTACTGCAATGATCTTATTCTTTAGCTTCTATATATGTATTAAATATAGCACATATAATCACAGGATAAAGCAAACCATTATTATGTCAATGTTGTTAGCGTCAAATTATTCAATATAAAAGAAAATAGGTACAAATACAAGACCTAGGAATTTAAATAAATCTTATAATTCTAAATTTGAATTGGAAATATCAGTTTGAATTCATGATTTTTTTAATATATATTTTTTGGCTGTGGATGAACCTTTTTTTTTATTATTATTACTTTTTTTTATTATTCATTTATTTATATGCGGTGCTGAGAATCAAACCCAGTGCCTCATACATGCCAGGCAAGTGCTCTAAGACTGAGCCACAACCCCAGTCCTGAACCTTTCTTTTTATTTATTTATTTTTATGTGGTGCCAAGAATCAAACCCAGTACCTCACACATGCTAGGCAAGCATTCTACCACTGGGCCACAACCCCAGCCCTCATGATTTCCTTTCCTCTCCTCTCTTCTCTCTCCTCTCCTCTCCTCTCCTCTTCTCTCCTCTCCTCCCTTCTCCTTTCCTTCTTTTCTGTGCCAGGGATTGAACCCAGGGCCTTGTGCATGCAAGGCAAGCACTCTACCAACTGAGCTACACCCCCAGCCTGGGCCACATAGTCTTTGTTATGGGCACCATCCTGTGTCTCGTAGGATGTTCAGCAACACCCCAAACTCTGCCCATTAGATGTTAAGAGGACTCCCTTCCCCACCTTAGTTGTAACAACCAAAAATTATTTCAGATCTTGCTCAATATTCCCAGGGAAGCAAAATCATCAAGAATCACTACCTTTGGATAATACTGGTAATTCATTCATTATTTTATTACCTGGTCCCTATTCTCTATTAGAAAAAGGAAGCAGTGGAGGAAGAAGGAGATAAAGAGGATCCAAGCAGAGACCTGAGATGCAAAGGCCCTGTGTGTGTTTGAGAAATATCAAGGAGGCTATGGTGGTTGGAATCTAGTGATCAGGGGCCTGAGGAGTATAAAAGGAGTGGGGAGTGACAGGCCAGGCCAGTTCATCTGTGAGAAATTCTGTACATCAGCCTCAAAGAACTCAGCCCTTGATTCAAAGAAGTCCTGTTAACCTAGGAAGAATGTTACAAAGTTCAGTTGAGGCTGATGTTAAAGTCCATGATCCTGGGAGGTGAGCTAGATGCCACTTGGGTCACAATGAACCTTCAGTTTCCAGCAACCACAGGGACTCCTTTTTTGAAAAAAAATTTTAATTGGTGCATTATAGTTGTGCACAATGGTGGGGTTTGTTGTTACATATTCTTACATGCACACAATGTAATAATACAACTTGGCCAATCTCACTCCCCAACGCTTCCCCTCCCTCACAGCCTTCTCCTTCCCAGTCCCTTTCCTCTACCTATCTCCCTTTGATTTTCATGAGGTCCCTTCCCACCCTCACCATCTTTCTTTTTTTTCCTCTCTAGCTTCACACATATGAGAGAAAACATAAAACCCTTAACCTGCTGAGTTTGGCTTATTTTGCTTACCATATGGGCCTCTAGTTCCATCCATTTTCCTGCAAATAACATAATTTCACTTTTCTTTACAACTAAATAAAGCTCCATTGTGTATACATACCACATCACATTTTCTTTACCCATTCATCCATCCATACACACCTAGGCTGGCTCCATGGTTTGGCTATTGTGAATTGAAACACAGGGACTCTTGACAGCCAGCTCCATAGAGAAACATAGGCCAGAGGGAAATGCATGGAGAGCTGGGGACAGACACTGCACCCTTCCACAAAACTCTCCCTGGGGAAAGAAAGAGGTTCTTTCTGAACTGCCTTCCTGTAGCTTTGAGATAAATAATCACAGAACCCTCGGCTGCCTCCAGCCTGATCAAACCACCCCCAGATCCCACGCTTCTGGGAAAGGCCCACGGAGGGCAGCGGGCAGCCTCCCTGGACACAGCACTGTCCACATTCTGCCTGTCCACTCTAGGGCCCTGCGCCCACCACTCACAGGAGGCACCTCCAGATGCCAAACCCTGTGTCCATCAGTCTCACACCAACAAAGAATGGGCTATTTTTGTTTCTGGACAAAATCAGACTCACCCAGGTGACCTGTCTTGTTTCTCACCAAAAGTCAGATTCAAAAGACACCCTCCTCCTCCAGCTCAGCGAGGCTGTCAGGAGGGCAATTTTCTGACCAGCCCATTAGCCTCCCCTCCAGTCCTTCCAACCTTGGAGACCCACAGGAGGAGTCTAGGCTCAGCTGTGTGCTCCAGGTCCTCCCTGAGCGGGTCCCACTGTCTGTCTGCTAGGGCCTCTAGTGCCTTCTGCTTGTAGGCACCTCCCCCCCAGACACCCCTTGGAGGTCACCCTCTCCTGGGCTGTACCTTCCCATGATGTCTAAAGGCTACTTTCCCCTCAGTCCCACTGAGGAGCCTCCTCTGACCCCTCACAGACCCCAATATTGCTCTGCCCTCTTTCCCCTGTGCCAGGGTTCATGTCCCTGGCTTAGCTGCCCTTGCAGGATGGTGAGTTCTTTGAGGGCAAGGGCTGAACATGAGGGATGGACTTGGTAGGCTTCTAGCAGCCTGCTTATTGAGCCCCCTGAGTTCCAGAGGCCTAGAGCGGGAATGTCTGCCTGTTCTTCCCTAGGGCTGCTTGTCTCTAGGACAGTGGCTCAGTGTCCAGCACTCACAGTTTTGGGCTGGGACACAGTTGCTGATCTGAGGGTGACTTCCACACGGCAGCACGTCTTCATCAGAGGCCACTGATGTTTTCATGCTGCTGTGGGACTTGTCTCCTCTTCCAGCCTGGCCCCTAAGGGTAGGGATGAGCTCCCCAGAGGCCTAAAGGCAGACAGGCTAGGCCAGTCTGGCTAGTCCTGCTGGTAAGAAAGGCTGTAGGAGCCCCACTTCAGATCTAAGAAAGACCCTGGTCTCCACAGCCCCTGCAGGCCCATGGAAGAGCCGAGGAATTGATGACCTATTGATTTTGCATCCTGAAGGGGCTTCTCCCACCAGAAACCTCAGCACTGTGGAGGGGAGGCCCAGGTTCTTGCTGAGGTATTTTCAGCCGGGTCTCATTACTGACTTTCTTCAAGAGCTGTTTCCATAAATGACTCTGTACACATAATTACTGATCCAGTCCTCAGATGGCTTCAGACCCCAAATTAAAAGGGAACACCCGGCACAGGCCACCACATCAAGCCTGCCAAGGTCAAAAATAGTTCCCAAGAGATGGGAGTTAGGAAGACGCATGGTTCCTCCAGGTAAAACCCAGGAAAGAACTGAACTGGGGGAATTTTCCAGAAAGACATGGCTCAGTGACACATCCCCTCTTGCCTGTGCAGAAGAGGCTTCCATGAGGAGGTGGGCTGGATGTTCCTTTCCACCCTGTGACTCACCCCTGGAGGAACCCTCATCAGTGGGTAGGGAGTGGGTACATTCTTTGATCAGAGCTGGGAAGGCCTGTAGGCAACCCTGGAGAGGTGGGGAAACTGAGGCCGAGAAGGGGCAGAGATTTTGTGGAGGTCACATGAGAGGTTAGGGTCCCATGCTGTGGACTTTCAGACTTGGAGTCAATGTGAAGTGAGTGGCCCTGGAGTTAACAGGTGGCAATATGTGGGAGGTTTTACCTGTCACCCAGGTCCTTCTGTCAACATATGTCCCTAGAATGCCTGCTAAAGCCACCTTCCTGCAGGCAGGGCCCAGTGGAACTCGGGGTCCCAGGGGAGGGCTCAGGGAGATGCTGCACCCATTGTGAACACCACCAAGACAGGAAGGGCTGGCTCCACTTCCGTCCCAACCTGGCCCAGACTCCCTTGCTGGCTCTGGGTGCTCCCTACCTCCTGCTGTACTCCTGTTTCCTTCCACTCTGCCAGACTGCCTGAGCACCGGCCACGCAGGAGCGGGGGTACATGATGGTGTGGGGGTGCCATGGAGAGTTAAGATTTTTCAGGTTTGTTCAGGGTTTCCCAAAGACCAGAAGAAAGAGGGGCTAGATGTGCCCTTGAATCATACAGGCAGAGAGAGACCAGGATTCTAAAAGATATGGACACAATGAAGGATGGGATTTCTATCACCAAAGGAGCCTGTCTCTCCAGGACGGAGTTGGGGCTGGGAACAGCGAGATTGATGCAAACTCTGGCCACTCCCTTTAAAAAGAGGGGTGGAATTTTGACAACCAGAAATGGAGGTGAGTATATTCTGTGCAGAGGGTACAAAATGAGCAAGAGCATAGAGATAGGGCAGAATTCATTATTAAGTTCCTACCAGATGTCAGGTGTCCAGTTGGTCACCATGCACAGAAACTTTGTGCTACACAAGTCTGGGAGTTTGACTTTGCTTCCTGTATCTTAAAGGTATGGAAACTGAGGTTAAGGGACTGTAAGCACCCTGTCTAGCATCTTACAAGCTCCCAAGTGGCACATTCAGGATTAAAGTTCAGGTTTAATATATCCATAGAAAGACGTGTACGAGAATGTTCAGGCTGCGGAAGTAGCTTAGTGGGAGAGCACTTGCCTAATGCACACGAAGCTCTGGGTTCATCTTCAGCATCTCACACACACACACACACACACACACACACACAAATTCAGAGCTGCTTTATTTGTAATAAACCGAAACTGAAAACCACTCAAATGTCCATTAATAAAAATAAATTAAGCCAGGCACTGTGGTGTAATCATCTCAGGGACTTTGAGGGTGAGGTAGGAAGATTACAAGTTGGAGGCCAGCCTGGACGACTCAGGGAGACCCTGTCTCAAATTAAATACAAAAGGGCTGGAATGTAGCTCAGTAGTTGAGCACTCCTGGGTTCAATCTCCAGTAGAGAGAGACAGAGAGACAGACAGAGAGAGAGACACACACAGAGAGAGACAGAGAGGCAGAGAAAGAGAGAGGGAGAGAAAGAGAGAGATCAACACAGAGAGACACAGAGAGAGGGAGAAAGAATAAATTAATAAGGACAAACTGGTCCATTCATGCATTCATGCAATGGAATACAACTCCACGATAAAACAAGAACTACAGAAACAACAGGAGTGACTATTAAAAAATTCTGTCCAGTGCAAGACTCCCTAGACACAAGGTCATACATTGTATGATTCCATTTATATGAAGTTTATAAAGTGGGCCAGATGAATCTATGGTGACAGAAATCAGAAAGTAGTTGCTTGAGAGACTGTCAGATAGGAAAAAGATCCCGGAGGAGACCCTGTTATGCTTTGTAGGGTCTAAAGTTTATATGGTGAGTATGCTTTACTTCTAGAAATCTCAGAACAACAAAGACACATTAAAACAGGATTCTCGGTTTAGAACCCACATTCATATTTTGTCCAATTAAGCAGCATTCACTGCATCTGAAGATGGGCCAGGCCCCAGGACGTGGAGGCATGGAGATGACCTGCTATGTGGCCTTGGGAAAATCACCTAATCAACTCCTCTCACCCTTCTCTCTCTCTCTCTCTCTCTCTCTCTCTCTCTCTCTCTCTCTCTCTCTCTCTCTCTATCTAACCCAGGGGCACTTTATTTCTTGAGACAGGTGTCACTAAGTTGCTAAGGCTGGCTTCAAACTTGAGATCCTCCTCTCTCAACCTCATGAGTCACTGGGATTATAGGCATGTGCTGCTGCACTCGGCTCTAATCTCCTCTTTTAAAAACCAATCGTGACAGCAGTTGTAAGATGCAAATGCTGAAAGATTTGGAGGTTCTGGGTATGTGCACATCACTGGGTAGCAACTCACACAACCTTTGACAGTCCATAAAATGAGTAGCTCCATTTTACAGTGGAGGAAACTGAGGCTTGGACAGGTGGACAGGAAAGCCCAGATCACATTAAGAGTAGGTGTCTGTGTAACTCCTAAGTCAGAATCTCTTGATCCAGTCCTGTCTGCCTCGCTATTGCTCAGGGCAGGGGAGGGTCAGTCTAGCATACCTGACAATTATCTATGAGGCTCATGCATTTATTATTTGTCTCTTGCACTAGAAGGTCAGCATAGTTATATCCCTAGCAACTAGAACTGGGCCTGGCACGTTACAGTACCATTCTACAGTATTCATTCTGTTGAATGAATGAATGAATGAATGAATGAATGGTAAAAATGAAAGAATTCCCTAGTAAAGAATCAAAGGAAAAAAAAAAAAAGAATCAAAGGCCAGGCACAGAGGCACATACCTTGTAATCCCAGCAACTCAGGAGGCTGAGGCAGGAGGATTGAAAGTTCAAAATCAGCCTCAGAGGGGCTGGGGATATAGCTCAGTTGGTAGAGTGCCTGCCTTGCAAGCACAAGGCGCTGGATTCAATCCCCAGAACCGCAAACAAAACAAAACAAAACAACAACAACAAAAAAAAACAAAACCAGCCTCAGCAATTTAGTGAGGTCCTAAGCAACTCAGTGAGGCCCTATCCCTAAATAAAATATAAAAAAGGGGCTGTGGAGGTGACTCAGTGGTTAAGTACTCCTGAGTTCAATCCCCAATACCAAAAAAAAAAATATATATATATATATTTATATATATATAACCAAAGGAAGACACCTGAATCCTACAGACAAAAGCATCATCCTTCAAGTTCACAGGGCAGTCAAGAGTAGAGCAGGTCTCACCAAGGTCCCAAATTTTTACTCAGTCCTGATTCTCCCAAATCCAACAACCTTGTTCTTCACCACCCCTGTCCCTGGCTGCAGGGACCACAGGAATAAGTTAGTCTGGTTCAGGAAAGGGTCAGAACTAAAGTGCAGATGGTGCCATTGATCCTGTCTAGACTGCTCCCTGCTAGTGCTGTTTGTCCCTCAGTTTCTCCATCTGGAACATAGACACCTGCCTCTCCACTGACACAGGGGAAGGATTCAGGAAGAACGTGCAGAGTTGGTCCTTCCTCTCTCCCTCCATCCATCCCTCCTCCCTCAGGAGAGGCCAGGCAGGCCTGAGGGGCTCAAGCCTCGGGGTGGGGCAGAGCTGTGAGAAGGTTCCTCTAACACAGAGCCCCAGAATCAGGGCTGGGAGGAACCTCATTTTTCCAGCATCACCCCTGCAGACTGCACGAGAAATCAGAGGTGCAGATAATGGAAGGGACGTGGATGCAGACACGCAGTAACTAAGGGCAGGCCAGGTGGTGCTACAAGAACCTCGGCTCTCCTGTGCCTGAGCATAGGGAGACCAGGGACGGGATTCCTCTGCTCCACACAGAAACAGTCCCATTTCTTCATCCTGACCCAGGGGAGTTACGGGTCTGCAGACTGAGCTGGAAAGACAAGTCGGGGAGGGTCATGGGCTCTGACCACAGCCCTGAGTCCCAAGGCAGGTCCTGCAAATCATGTGGGGCTTCCCAAGGCACTTGCTTCTCAGGGGCCTGCGCTTTGGTGGGAGGCCCTCATAAGACCTCAGCACTAGGTCCCACAAGCTGCCATCAACAGTCCTGGAAGGACTGGCCTTACTTCCTGGGCCAGAGGAGGCTGTCAGGAGAGGTGGAGCTGGTGGTAGCAAGTGGGAGCTGGGTGTGCACATCAGTACCACAGCAACTCTATTAGACCCCATTGGTTCTGGGGCCCAACCTTTGGGGTTGGTTCTGGGGCCTCCAACACGGAAGGAATCCTGGTTCGTGTCTAATCCCCACATACAGCCGTGGTAATTACCAGTTAAAACTTCTCTAGCTGAGAGAGTTCTAGAGTGCAGTGAGTACATCAGAATAAAGACGGCCCTTCTGAGGGTGCCACTCACAGCCAGGGCTGCACAAAGACCTGCTTGTTAATCCCAAGCAGTATTGGAGGCCCAGATCTGAATAGAGGACATGAAGAGATGATGTAGGAAGAAGATGGCATTTGACATCCACAGCCCTGACAATCTAGGCTTGTCCTGACTGGGCCACATAGAAGCTGTCTATCCTAGGGGTACCCTTGCCTCTTTGGGCCCCTCTGTCCTCACCTGGGTGGTGCGGGTGGAGGCCATGGCTGTTCACAGGGTTGTTGGAAGCACTGGCAGTGATGGTGTGTAGAGGGGGCTGGCAGCCATGGCAAGGGTCCTGCCTCTGCCCTCACCCCATCAGCTGGTCCCCAGAACCAGTCTGCTGCCTGTCCCAGCTCAGGCCCCTGCCTGTCACTAGCCACAGACAGGAGGCAAAGTGGCTGGAGGATATGACCAACAGTAAGTACTGATGACTCTACATTCAAGAGTAGTGGGGGGAAATGTCTTTGAGATCTTTAGAACTCAGACTCAGTTTAGAGAATTTCTGCAGACAGGAAGAGCCAAGCTTTTTCTGGAGGAAAGAAGAGGGTCTAACTTGCCCCTCGGTCACTCACAGGCCTGGACACTCACTCTCTGCCAGGCCACAGCCCAGGTGCACGGGCTGTCTGTCCACTCCTTCCCCAGCCCCTCCCTGACAGCACACTCCACCCACAGGCTCAGTGCTGCACAGGGAAGAATCTGCTGTGGTGTGTGGACTCAGGTTTGTGGGTCAGCTCTGGTCACTTTGATGATGACCACGGACTTTCAGGCTGAACTTTGTCCCTCTTCTCAGTACTGCCCTTATCACAGGACCCAACTGTCTTCCTGGTGCCACCCAGGTGGGTCCCAACATCACCAGATTCTTAAGTCTGGGTGTGGTTGGAGACAGGGTGAATGCATCCCTGCCTGCTCCTGTCCACCTCACAGCTCAGGGAAGTTGGGCCACCCCTAGACCTTCCTTTTCCTGACCACTGTCGTCTCTTTGCTTCCCCCATCACCCTGCAGGTCCTGTCCACTGATCCCTGACTTCCTGTCCTGGGCAGGTTCTGGCACTGTCCAAGGATGTGCACAGTCCCCTGCAGCCCAATTCACTCCCAGAGGGCCAGCTGGAGGTCGCTGTCACTTCCTAAACATTCAGGGTTCCTGACGCCATCCCGGGGCCTTCCAACTCACCCATGTTGACGAAGCTCATGACCAGGTCGGCGCGGCCCAGGTGCCGCTCGGAGGACCCACCGTCCTCATCGTCATCACTGGCCATGGAGTGGTAGAGGTCTAGCATGAAGAGCGGGGCAGATGCGGGCAGTCGGGCAGCGGCGGGTGGTGCGCGGGGCCTAGGTGGCCCGGGCAAACCGAGCACCGCTAGAATCTCACGCTGCATGTCGCGGTGATCGCGAGCGCCCAGCCGACGCTGGGGACAGCAGTGCAGGGGGTGCGGGCCAGGGCTGCCTCCAAGTGCGCACAGCGCCAGGCCCAGGAGCCAGAGCGGCCGGGGGCGTGCGACCATGGCGGGCCGGTCCGGGGCGCTCAGCTGGCGCGCATCCGTTCCGCAGCCCGGCGGGGGAACGCCCCGACGGCGAGCAGCGGGCTGAGCTCCGAGGTCCGCGAGAAACAGCGGGCGTCTCCTGAGGTCACAGCGAAATCCCCTTAAACCCCTTCTTGCGCACCTGCCTGGACTTCGGAAAGTGGGGAAGCAGCCGCCGCGGCCACCGGGCAGAGGAAACAGCAGAGACTGGGATTGCAGGTTAATCCGTCCGTCGCCGCCGGTCTAGCCAGCGGAGGACGTAGCGGGCAAGGGCAGCGGGAGAGCTCGGTGGCGGTCCCGGGCGCGCAGACCTGCGGGTTACCTTCTAGCTGCCTGGCCGTCGGTGCAACTCTTCAGCCCCGCCTCCTCCGCGAGACTGACCAATAGGGACACAGGGGCGGGGACAAGGCGCAGAACCCGCGCCCAGCAAGGTTGTTGCTGGAGTTGCGGGTTACGCAACTCCAGGTGTAGCCCTGGGTTTGGGGGCGGGTGGGCTGGGCAAGGGTTCCATAGCCCGGGCGTCAACGTCTGCAGGGTTATCCTGGGTTCCCCACCCAACCGATGGCGAGCAATGCAGGGCCTCGGCTCGGAAGAACCCTGGGTCTGGGCGCAGTCTCGGGAAAGCACGAACCTGCGCTTCCGCGGGGCGTGTCCTTCACCGTCCAGCCGGGGCGGGGATCCCACCCAAGTCCTGTCCGGCCAGCCATGAGACCGGCAGCCGCGCCTTAATGCTTGGTAGACGTTACCGGGCCCTACTCGCGCCTCCAGGTGCCATCTGGAGGAACAGGGCAACCATACCCGGAAGGTGAGGCACGTTCCTCTGCCAGCAGCAGCCGGCCCAAGGTCCCAGTGAACACAGCTCAGGACGTCCCCGCGGTTTCTCTAGTGTGAGCTGCTGCGGAGGCCTCCAACGAGTGCTCAGTGGATTCTCCCCTTGCGCCCACCCACCTGGCTCTTGTGTGCGCACTGTCTACCCTACTGCTGATCCTACCGCTTGCTGCAGATCTAACCCACCTTCTGCCTCCAGCCCCACCAAGGCATTATGGGGTCTTCCCGAGATACCCGGGTACCCATTTTGCTCATCTTCCCAATTGTCATGGCTCCTAATGGCTTTCAAGACAAGGGTCCTCACCAAAAAGCCCCTATTGACAGCCCCTTCCCGCCATCTGCCTTCCCCAGCGACTTTCTCACCGCATTTATTCTCATGCATGGGAAGCGACACCTAGACTGAACTGTGAAGGCTGGAAGGAATTGGCTCCGTTGGACAAGAAATGTCAGTGGGAGGAAAGTGCTCCAGTAGAGGAAATGGCCTGTGTTCAGATTCTTAGACCCCAGGGAGCATCATAGGGCAGGTAACAGCGCTTGTCTCCTGCCAGGCATGTTGACTGTGTCCTGTACCATTCTGTAATGTTCGCCCGTTATGGGGTGCACACAATTGGAACTATTTTTAACACGTGAGGAAGTTGAGGCACACAAAGGGTAAGGGACTTCCCCCAGCTGATACAACAGTGAAGCTAGCCTGGGGCAGGTGGGCGCCTGAAGTTTAGCTGTTCCTTGGAGTCCAAAGAGCAGGGCAGATCCGGGAGCAGAGGCTGGAGGGGCTGCCAAGGGATGGATTACAAAGGGCTTTTCAGGGAGTGACATGAGGATCTTGGGCACCTAGTAATTATTGTCTCCCATGTGAATTAAAAAATAAAATTTCAAATAAAGGTGTAATGCCTATCCAAACCACATTTTGATGGGATAACATCAAAGTTTTAAATATCAACTAGTTTTTTTTTTTTTTTCAGAGTCAGGGTCTTGCTAAGTTGTCCAGGGTGCTCTCAAACTCACAATCCTCCTGTCTCCACCAAAATTTTAATGTAATAATTTGCTGGTGTCTAGTTTTTCTATTACCCAACAAAAAATTTTACACAAGCCCCATAAAGACACTGAACTTTAATCTATGGGTAATGTGGAAATTATGGATAATGTAACTGTGGAAACAGACCAATTTGAGACCAGAGCCAGAATGTAGAGGAGAATGTTGATTGCAGGGAGACCAAAATCAAGGTCTGAAGTTGGAGGCAGGTATAGCAGTCTGGGGAAAGAGGGGACCAAAATGGTGATGGGATGGAGAGGCAGAGGAGAAAGTTGTTTGGGAGGCTGCATCCACAGGGTCTGGGGACAGAGGAGAGGGAGACTCAAGGGGTTGTTCATGTCAGCTTGGTCAAGGGCTTGGAGTCTCCTGCCAACACCAGCTTCATTGTCTTTTCTGTACCCTGTGCATCCCCCTGCACTCCCCTGAATCCACACCACAGCATTTGGAGCCTCCAATTCAGCTGGTAATTTCCAGATTATGGTTTGTGCAATGCTGGGCTCCTGGCTAGACAGCAAGCAGCCCAGTGTTGGGCTGATTTTTAGGACAGAAACCATTCATCTTGATTTACGATGAGTGGAGAGAGCTATCAACAAACTTTAGCTGTTTTTCTGTAATTCTATTTCAACCTTCGTTCTGGTCTGTTTTGTACATGGTCTCACATAGAGACCATGTTGAATGGAAGAGTTCCATTGTTGAATGGAAATAACACTTTCCTCAGGTGCAACCACTGGCTGAACTTTGCTGGACTGACTCAAGGAAAACCTGAATTCCATGTTAAGAAAAACAAGTGACCACAGTCCAGACTCCTCTGGAAAGATGGTCAAGCTTGTTCCAGTATCCTTCTGTTGCCAGGAGGGCTAGAGGCAGAAGTCCATTTGGGTGAAAACACTGTCCTGTACAGTTCTGGCAGCTTGAAGAACCCTAAACACTTCCTAGGGACCCATCAAGTTGTGTACTTCCTTGATCTGGACATTAGGCCTCCAACAGCTTTGGTAAATATGTATTGGTATTAGCCAAATTCTTGTATCATAATGGGAATGTGGCCTAATGACCAAGAACATTGATGGTCTGAGTCTGGGCTCTTCCTATCACATTCTCCAAGCTTTTTCCTGTCATTAGGATTAGTTAATATTTGGTTATTCATCTCATTGTAAAGCCAACTATAGACTGGAGAGAAATGCCAGACTTCAATAAGGAGTCAAGGATCAGGTTAAAGGTGCATTTCTGCCATTTACTCACTCTGTGATCTCAGGGAAATGTTTGACTCATTTTCTCCATGTACAAAACGAAGGAGTTAATTTGGACGTATTCAAGACTGTTTCTCTTCCCATCTTCCAATTTAAATCTTTCTGACCCTTATCTTCCAAAATATTAAGGTGGTGTTTTCTTTCATTAGCATGGAGTTTGGTGATCTGGTGGACCTCAGGGAAGCCATACCCTCTGGCCTGTCTATCGTGTGATGTTAGGAACTGATTGTGGGATAACCAGTGACAAGAATGGCCCAAGGGAATACTTGAGATACGCAGAACTGGTATCACCTGTGACTAAGATCAGATGTGTCCTTTGGATGCAAACCTCCACCTATGACAAGGAGCCCATCAGTCTGCAATCACCCCTCTCCTATATAAACTTGACCTGTCAGTTTCTGGGCAAGACGGCTCTTCAGAGTAAGAATCCCTGTCACTTTCAGATCAGTTAGCATGTAGTAAGGAAGTTCCTTCTCTTCCAGTGCCTTGCCTCTGGGCTGAAGGGCTTCCATCTTGTGGGGAGCAAAGTAAGCCTTCTGTATGGTAAAAGGATGACCAATTTTGCTTCCACTTCTGAAATTCTACCATTTAAACAAATTTCATCAAACTCTGGGAAACTGGTCCATTGTCTCAAACCCCAGGATTTTGTAATTTCTAATGTACAGAACTTTCTTATATATTGCTATTTGTTTAACCATGTAACTGGGGCAGATACTCTATATACTTGTGTTAACAATACCTTGTCTGTTGCCTTGTTAAATAAAATTAACAAGGATTAAACTATCAACCAGTTCTATATCCATCAAGATACCTTGATTTGAATAATGTATTTAAGTACCTACAACACTATTGTACACTATGGTAACACTTAAACATAAGGTAATGGTTGAGAATAAAATCAGGAATTACAAAACATTTGTTACTGCAAGCAATTTTAATACAAAACGTGTCTTGTTTTTAAACAGTTCATTGGTAGAGCTTCAGTTTCTGCCTCAATTAAGACCAATTGAGATAATCACACAGCAACATGGTCAGAGCTGTAAGAGGAACAGCAGCTAAAAAACAGGAGCCCCAGACTGCCCCTCTTTGTGGTTACTTGGTCAGTTGACTTTATTACGCACAAAAAAAGACAGAAGCAAATCGGACTGGTGAACGAGTGTGCTGGTGAACTCTGTTGAAGAATGAGCAAGTGTTTGTCTTAGGCCCACATTTTCAGAATAAGCTCGTGGAATTCATTCTTTAGTTTGTGGGAAGTTGATCGACCATTTAAATAAATAGCAAAAAATGCAGATAAACAAATCTGTAATTCACAATGCCACCAAGGAGTCTCCCTCACCAAAGGTCTGGGTCCTGGTGAGTACAGGAGTAATTGGTGGCGAGGTTGGATAATTACAAATCAGTTAAAAATCCCCAATGTTCTGACGTTTTATGAACAGTTACATTTACCCCTGAATTCTAGCAGCTATTTGCCCTTTAAACACCCAGTACTGAGACAGTATTCCAAGACAGTATTGAAATGAACTCCTTTACTGTATCCTGTGGAAACCCCACTTAGATGAGGATTCCTCTCTCAACATCACACAACATTAGAACAATGGAAATGCAGTAAGTGCCCTCCCTTCGGTTCTTGCTAATTGAGGTGTCTTGTGATTTATAAAAAGAGTTCCTTAAACACTGCAGGATTCTTATTTTTTTAATATAATTTATCTTGCTGAGACAGCAAGTCAAGTTTATAAAGAAGATGCATTTAGGAATAATCCTAAAAGATAAAGCAGGTTTACAACCCCTGCACCACGCAGAAACCCTTTAGAGGCTTTTTTTTCTTTTTTAATACACATGTGCATCTTGACCTTTTCACTTGTTTTTCTCAAATATTTCTGGACCCCATCCATTACAGGGTTACCAGGAGGCAAATTTTATCTACATAAATATTCACATGAAAATAGTAACTTACAAAAAGAAAAAATAATAAGGCAGCTTCATAACACAATTATTCTTTTACACTTTTAACAATATAACTTCTCCCATTCGGAATAAATATACACCCAATGTATGGAGCAGGATTCAAAGAGGACAGTGGCATGGGGTGCTTGTACAGTGTTATCGCTTGGGACCAGGAGTCCTGGGGGAGGCAGTGCTGGTCTTCTTAGACATGGTCGGGATTTTGGAAGGTTTGGTTAGCCCTCTTCTGGAGTTGCCCTGGCCCCCTGCAGCACTGCTCTCTGAAGTGTCTGAACAAGCAGACTGCGTCTCTAAAAGGTCAAAGTCGGAGGCGTCACTTCCTCTCCGGCTGCTGGCACGACTCCCGGCCCGACTCCCAGCCCGACTCCCAGGGCGGCTGGCTGACTTCTTAGGGTCTGGAATTCAAGAATAAAGCAGAACTTAATAGAGAAGGTGGAAGAACAAGTGACCAAAGGACAGGGTGCCAATCCTAATTCTACCTGATTGCTGTGTAGGCGTGGCCAAATCACAGCCTTGCTAAACCCTGGTTATTTCATCTGTACGAGCCTTTCCTTGCTTGTGAGTCTGCTTAAGAAGCTGGCCTCCCGAGGAACAGAAGGAAGCTTCTACCAGCTGTGCTGTCAGCTGCCATGCCCCCAAAGTGGAGTCTGGCGGGAGCAACATCAGCTAATAAGCAGATGCAATCTTTCCCTGACTTTTTCAGTTCACCAGTGGCCATAATAAAATACAAGGGGTTGGTAGAGTCACTAGCAAACTGCCCAGGTACGGACTGGTCCTTTCTTTATTCATGTTCTCTTAACTGATCATTCCTGATCAAGAACAGGTGGCTCAGCTGGGAGCGCTGGCACACACCTGTTACCCCAGCAACTTGGGAGGTTGAGGCAGGAAGATCAAAAGTTCAAGGCCAACCTCAGCAACTTAGTGAGACCCTGTCTCAAAATAAAAACAAAAAACCAAAGTATCAGCACCACAACAAAAAGCAAAAAAATAAAAAATAAAATAAATAAAATAAACAAAGTCCCCATATGATAAGGAAAAAACCCAGGTGGGCCAGCTTTGGGTGTGGAAGCACCAGTTCTCAGAAGGCAAGGTTAGAGCTAGTTGGAGCTGGCAGGAAAAACAGCAAAGGTCACCTGAAAACCTGCAGGTCTTTTTTTCTGGACATCACACTGAGTGCGGTTCTCATCTCTAGCTTGGGGAGCAGGGATCATTGCCAACAGGCTGCCACTTCCCTGTTCTAAGCCTGGCCACCTGAACTCACCCCTTACCTCACACATGCTTCACTGGTTAAGTACTTACCTGCTCGATTAGTTTTGGCACCTGTGGAAGCTGGGGAAGAGCTATTGCTGGTATCACCAGCAAGGGACGTTCGGCTAGAATGAAAAGTTGGTGTTGGTCGTTTCAACTTGCTGCCCGTTGATGAAATAACCTTAAAAAAATTTTTAGAGGTCATATTTACTTAGTGAAATCTTTGATAAAAAGTTTAATTTCAAAAAGTCTATGTGGCCTCTTTATATCTGATCAACTGAAAAGCAAATTAAAAGTCCCGGAAAACAAAGATATATTTTGGAAGTGTCCTAAGATCATAGATTTTGATGATTTCCAAGGATTTTAAGATCGAATTTAAAATTTCAAAATGCCTTCTAATACCTTTTATTTTGCTGACAAATTTCCACTAGAAATGGAAAAAGTCTTCAGACAGAAAGATTACCATAGTTATAACAAATACAGTAAATGAGAAAAGAAAAAAAAATCCAAAAAATTCTATGAATCGACGTTTTGGGGCAAGAAATTCAAAATATTAAGAGATTCAAGTATTACCCAATTTCTATCACAATGTGCAGTAACTGCAGTCAAATCTCTTAGTTTAATATCCGTGTTGGTAAATATAGCTAAAATTACTTGACTTTGGGCCAAATAGCTGAGAAGACTGTGATCAGACAGGACTTTGAATGAGGATCCAGTAGACCTGGGTTTGCATCTGGGCTCTCTGACTGATCCAAATGAACCAGCCAGTGTCTTTGCCTCTCCCTGGGAAATGAAGGGTAAATCCTGCCTTTCATACTTAATTTTACCACACTCCCTTTTGGTTAGTCCATCCTAGCTGGCCTCCTCACTGTTTGTCCAGTTGCCCAGGGAGGTCCCTAGTCTTGTCCCCTTGTTCTTTACTCTGCCTGGACTGTTGTTACACAATCTCCTACACCAGCAAATGTGTAGCTTTCTCTCAGGAACTCTGCTGAGAGACGCTGACCTTATCAGAAAGGTCTTGCCTTGCCACCAAGTGACCCAGCTTGCAGTTCTGCTTCTGTTCTACCTTGCCTGTTGTATATATGTGCTTGTTGCTGCTTTCTCCCCGGTAAAGCCTCACCTTCACAAAGGCAGGGACTTTATCCATTTGTACATCATGAGCACCTGAAACTGGCACAGAAGAGGAATTCAACAAAACCTTGTTGAGAAAGGCACAGTGGTGCACGCCTGTAATCCCAATGACTGGGGAGACTGAGACAAGAGGAAGGCAAGTTCAAGACTGCCTCAGCAACTTAGTGAAGTCTTGTCTCAAAATAAGAAATAAAAAGGGCTGTGGATGTGGCTCAGTGGTAAAGCACCTCTGGGTTCAATCTACCAACGACAAAACCAAAAACCTTGTTGAATGAATAAATGAAGTGTAGAAACATTTTCTCTTTCCTTTCTTTCTTCCTTCCTTCCTTGGTACTGGGGATTGAACTCAGGGGCAATCCTATTGCAATGATAGGATTGCCCCTGAGCCTGAGCCACATTCCCAGCCCTATTTTGTATTTTATTTAGAGACAGGGCCTCACTAAGTTGCTGAGGCTGGCTTTGGATTCTTTTTTTTTTTTTTTGGAACCGGGTATTGGACTCAGGGGCACTTGACCACTGAGCCATGTCCCCCAGCCCTATTTTGTATTTTATTTAGAGACAGGGTCTCACTGAATTGCTTAGGGCCTCGCTAAGTTGCTGAGGCTGGCTTTGAACTCGCGATCCTCCTGCCTCAGCCTCCCAAGCCACTGGGATTACAGGCGTGCGCCACCACGCCCGGCTGTAGAAACATTTTCTAAACTGGCAGTTATGTTACTATTACTGCTACCAGTAACCAGTAGGAGCTATGTTTTCCATATCAATGTATGTGTTTTAAAGACAGACAATTAGGAGGATAAAGAATATTTGAAACTGTTTTAAATCATTCACACCACAGCATGCTATTTTAATTTTTCTTTGAAATCAGTTGCATGAATTGTTTTCCAGGACCTTTAAGATGTTTATACAGATAGGAGAGTAAAGCAACCCACCTCACTGTATTTGCTGTGTTTAATTTATAAAGGAAAGGCAAAAGCAACAGAAAGTGATTAACACTCAAGCAGGACCTCTCCTGGCCCACAGGAGGAAGAGCACCAGTTTCAGCAGCCATCCTTCCCAGCGAGCACTGATGCCAGGAATCTCCAGCCTTGGAGACTCTAGGCTAGGGTTCCAAGTCAGGACATGGCCTGGCAACAGGACATCAATGAGTAAAGAGAGCTGAAACCTCAAAATGAAATGAAAATAGAAAGATTACACCTTAAGACAAAAGCCCATCTATCAGAACTGTATGAGAATTTGTATTTCATAATTAAATATTTAAAATTTTATAAGATTTGAGATTTTCATGAAACTGGAGCCATTATGAAAGAGAAGCAGGATCAACAAATCAAGTCTTGGGGTTTTCATAGCACCAAGTCCCGAGATCATGTTCTAAACCAGAAAGATTTCTGAACTAGAGTTTTAGGTAGGAGCAGGATGAATCCCAAAGCAGTTCATTCACAGCCGCTGGCTTCTTGTGCCTTCCCAGTGCCTGGTCAAAGCTTTTCCTGACAAAAGGCAATACTGTGCTTTGAGGCACAAGAACCCAAAGTTTCCCTACAGGAGCCAGAATGCAAAAATGTACCATGATCAGACAAGCTGCCGGTCTGTGCTTTGTTTCTGAAACATTGCTCTTCTAAAACTCTTGAGGCATTTTAACGGCTGCACTTGAACATGCTTCATTGCTGGCAAGTGTTTTCAAATCAAGGTTACAGAAACCTACTATACTAGGCCAAGGAATTCAGAAGTTGAAATCTGAGTCCCAGTGCAGTGGTAACTGATACTGTGCTTGCCTGAAGTAGACAGCATCCATGCCTTGGGCCAGTGTGGTAATACCAACCACCCTGGGGAGGTGTCAGGGTGGGTGGTACCAACCACTCTCCAGTTGTAAGCAAAGATATAATATTGGTCAAACATGCACTATAGTTCAATTTCAAGTGTTCATAACTCGTCTGTGTATCTGACATTTGGAGACTCCAAGAGGCCTGACTATAAACAAAATGAATCAACAAATCACCAGGAATGACCACTATTCACCATCCTGAAGAAATATCATGCTGAAGACTGTTATAAATTTGATTTAGTTTTAGGCATCTCTTATTTATCTCCAATTCTGTTGAACCGAGTTAGAAACCCCTGAAAACACTTAACCAGATGAATCAGCTGTGCCAGAAGCACACAAGGATGGAGGAGAGGTGGGCTCGCATCAGGAAGAAGAGCTGGGCAGATTCTGGAAATGAGCGAGGGCCTCATCTTGACCATCTCCCCACTCAGCAAAGCCATACTCTACCTCAGGGCTGGGCAGCTGGAGGTCAGGACAATGGCTATCCCTGACAGGGGTGCCAGCCTTACTGTTTACCAACCAGGGTTTGTCATAACAGCGAGAGAACTGAAGTGGAGTCTGTGAAACGAAAATCCAAAGGGAAGGAGGGGAACAATTCAAAGTGGAACAGAAAGGGGGCAAATTGGGAACAGAAAAGAAAATTAAATAAATAGAAGACACTAAACTTTAAAGAAACAAAACAAAATAAAATGCACATCAGTCCAATAGGAGAGGAGGGAGCAGGCAGAAAGGGAACAGGATTCTTTACACATAACCTATCAGAAGAGCAAACTTATCTATTAGCTCAGCTGCCTGAGTTTTCAAAACTAGGAACTCTGGGTGGCTCAAATTCAAACTAGGAATGACAAGAAAGAAACTCTTCTGATGTAACCGGCCTGAATGTGTACTTTAGTGCCCACTGTAAACATCTTAAAGATTGCGAATCTGTGACTGGCAGGGCCTGGGCAGTCTAGGTAGAGCTGGTCTGTGTTTCAATGATCCTCTTTTCCCTGGAGTCTTCCAGAGGCTATCCTGAACAATGAACACCTGCCAAGATGGGAATGGGGAAGGAGGCCATAAGGGAGGTCAGCACATACCTTGGTCCCACTGGCAGGGGTGGCTGGAGAAGATGGCATGGAAGTACAGCTGTGGTTACTCTGACTAGCACTTGAGCTGGAGCGGGTGGGAGAAGCTGCCCGGGAAGATGGTTTGGATCTTCGACCTCGTGATCGGAAAGGAGTCATTCCCTGGGATGCCCCTTCTGGTAGGATGAATTTCTCTCTAAGTTCGATGTTAGTTCTACCTCGTGCTAAAAAAGGGGATATACACACATACACACAATGTCAGTGAATTTTTTTAACGTTTTTGTTGTTGTTTTAGATGGACAGAATGCCTTTACTTTATTTATTTTTATGTGGCGCTAAGGATCAAACCCAGTGCCTCACACATGCTAGGCAAAGCACTCTGCCACTGAGCTCCAGCCCATCAGTTAATGTTAAAAGTACATCTTCAATGGTTGTACAGCAGCTTGACCCCATGGTAATGGTTACCTAATGTACAGGCTTCATACCCTCTGTGGGTTCTTTAAAAACAAAGCTATATCCATGACTTACTGGCTTTGTCATAATTCTGATCCACACCAGACACAGACTAAAAATATCTGTGTCTCTGTGTACAGAGTACCATCCTGTTCTCTGTCTCAGTCTTGCTTTGCACTGTCCCCTGGGGTAAGCATAAATGTAACTGCTCAAGGTGAAGCAGACACAACAGCAGACTACAGGCTTCCAATGTTAATCAAAACCCCTCTTTTCTCTCTCATGGGACACGTGTACTTTTTTGCTCAGTTTTTGCAGGATACGAGGTAATAAAATGGTAAAGAAAAACACATTAGTGAAATTGACATTGTCTAGACTCTTCTATTTGAACTCAGTTGATAACAATCTAAAACAAAGGGGTCCAGGAACTCAGAACAGTAAAAAAAAACGACAACAGAATCATTAAGAAATAAACATGTGGAAGGAAGAGAAGACCATGCACAAAACTTGCCAGTGAGAAACTATTAAGTCAAAACATGAAAGTGGTAAGAAGCTGAAAGGGCAGCTGCAAGCAGGAGAGGAACATCAAGGTGGGAGACTCTGGAAGCAGTACTGAAGGCCAGCAGGTGCTGTCTTACAGCTTTCTGGAGCTGTAAGGCCAGAACTTAAAATGTGATTCAGTCAGAAGATATCAGTATGCCCAATACAAATGTTAAATATGAAAGATACTAACTCAGGAGAAATAATTCCTCTGGAATATGTCCTTTGTTTCTCCCTGAAAGATATCCTATGATAACCTTCTACTGCTCATCCAGCCTAGACTGTTTACTTTTAGAATATACTAGACATATCTGGGCACAGTGGCACACACCCATAATTCCAGTGACTCAGGAGGCTGAAGTAGGAGGATCACAAGTTCAAGGCCAGCCTTGGCAACTTAGTGAGATCCTGTCTCAAAATAAAAATAAAAAGGACTGGGGATTAGCTCAGTGCAAAACATCCCTGGGTTCAATCCCCAGTACAAAAAAAAAAAAAAAAAAGAAAAAAGAAAAAGAAAAATGTACTAAAGTACTAGGCACATTTGAATAAATGGACTGCTGAGGAAACCTAGAAAGAGAACCATTATGGACAAAATGTTTGTTGTTCTTTTCTTCTCAACATATTATATGTTGACATACCATTTCAAAGCACTGGGTTAAAAGCACTAACTTGTGGCCACCAAAACCACTAAGCTACAGACCAGGTTCTGCCACCAGCTGGGATCCGTCCTATGGAAACCCAAGCTCACCAAAGAAGACTGCTAGCTCGTCTCTTAAGGGCTCAGCTAATCTGGATAGTCTATAATTTAAGAGTCCTAATACACTCAGCTGTTTCTTTCCCCCTCAGTCCCAACGAAATGTGCCTCTCAAGGTTTACTCCTTGGCTATTCTCCACATCCTTTTTTCAGACTTCAGTGCTTTTCTTGAATTAGCAGGAATTCATTCTCACAAAGAATTTCCTTCAGCATCTGGTTAATTTTTTAAGACTGTACATCACTAGTAACTGTAGAATCATGACCTTCACCTAGTGTCTGAAGTGCTCAGCTAGACAGTGGATATACAACAGGCACCAAGGTGACACTGAGGAATCATTCATTCATTCAGCTGAGGACCTCAATATCCCAAAAGAATGGTTTGTGGCCCTTAGCTGCACTGAATTTCATATGCATGGTCTAGTAAACATTTGAAATTTCATTTCTGAGCAGACTTTGCTAGAAAAAAACAACAGTGGGTACAAGAGTTTAAAAAACTTTGAAATAGTAACCCAGTTGTGGACAGCAACACTTTACATATTTTAGAAAGGGTCACTGGCCAGGTACATTGGCGTACACCAGTAATCCCAGCTACTAGGGAGGCTGAGGCAAGAGGATCACTTGAGCCCTGGAGTTTAAAACCTGATTGGGCAACATGTAAGAGACCCTATCCCCCTGCCAGAAAGAAAAGGGAAGAAAGAAACAGAGGACTATATTTGTAATAACAGAGTGACAACATGATGTTCCCCCCACACTATACAGTTTACAAAGTGTTATCATGTGCAATACTGCACTTGACTATTATTAGCATTTCTTCCAAAGGAATGGAAGCATCTACAGAGGCCAAGGTCAAGCAGAGTTATGGCAGAGCTGGGCCTAAAGCCCTAGTCTTCCACTTGTTTTGTTCACCTCATCCTGCCCCCAGGTCATTCTGAGCCAGTTTTTGCAGCACCAATTGTACTAAGCTGTCTCCACTCTCCCCTCATCCTACACCGGCCTCCATTCGTACCACTTCATGGAAACTGCTGTGTAAAGGGCACTATAATGTTGGGATGGGAGTGGATCTTTTTTAAATTGTAGAAAGGCTGATGTGCACAGAGAAGTACAAAAGGAATAAAGGTTGCTTAACCTCACAATTACAACCCAGGGGACATCACTATAAAAACGTTGGTACGTCTTTACTGTTTTTACGTAACTGTATGTGTGTAAATATATCTTAATATATCACGAACATTCCTGTATTTTTGTCATGGTTTGGACATGAGGTATCTCCCCAAAGTTATTAATGATTTTCATCAAAGTGAAATGATTAATTATGACAGCTATAACTCAATCGGTCCATTAATCCATTTGATACATTAATAATGTGAAAGGACTAACTGGGTGGTAACTGTAGGCATGTGGGCATGGAGACTTGGCCATAGGGATTATGCCTTGTCCTCTTGGTTCTTCTCTCTCTACTTCCTGGCTACCATGAGGTGAGCAGCTCGCCTGGCCTCAGGCCAGAGCAATGGAGCCAACTGACTATGGACTGAGACCTCTGAAACTGTGAACTCAAATAAACGTTTCCTCCTTTAAGTTGGTTTTGTCAGATATTTTGGTCATAGCAACCGAAATCTGACTAACCCAATTGTCTACACCTCTTACAAAACATTTTTGCACATATCCTGACATTTCCTTAAGATAAATTTCTACAAATGAATTTGCTGGGGAGAATGCACACTTAAGGTACATTAACTGATGTATTAAACATGATCAAGATTGATAATCTCTAAAATGTTACACCAATGTACATGCCCCCAAATAATACTTCACGCTGGCCAATGGAGTTATTAAGCATGTGTGTGTAGGTGAAAGTCTGACAATTTGATAGGCAAAAGCATCACATCTCAGCTGTTTAATATATGAGGAATTATTATGTGCCCTCTTCTTTCTGAAACACTTCCCTCTGGCTAGGGATGCAGCTCAGTGGTAGAATGTTTGACTAGCACAAAAAGGTCCTGGGTGTAATCCTTAATTTCACACACACATTCCTCTCTTGGCTTCAAGGACACCTGCTCTGCTGCTTCTCCTCCTTCCCTTTCACTCTTTAACCCTGTGGTTCTCCAGGTCTGTCCATGGTCCTGTTCTTCCTCTTGGATTTTCCACGTGGTGACAAGCTTGTCCCTCTGAGACCTCAGTGGGCACCACCTCATGCCCAACTCCCAAGTACATTCTCAGAAGTTCTTCCTGTTGTCAGATCTTAGATCCAAAAACTGAGCACACACGGCCATAGCCAGAAACCTGAGAGCCCAGGGAGGCACTGACCTCCCAATGGCAGATCAGTCACTAGTCTACCTTCAGCACCTCTTGAGTCCTTGGAGCCTTTCCATGCCCCTCGCACTGATGTGGTTCAGGAAGCATCGGCTCCACCCTGGTGACTGCAGCAGCTTCCAACTGGTCTCCATGTTGCCATGCTCACGACCCACCTGCCCTCACTCATCCCCCAGAATGCATTTCTAGATAAAAATCTGCTGGTGTAGAGATTTCATTGCTTAGAGTAGAATTTCCCACGCTGAAGTTTCTGAGAGGCTCGGTGAACACTGGCCTCCTTATCTCCCTTGGGAGAGCCCTGCTGCGGCTACGCTTTGTCAGCTCTGAGAGTCGTGCAGTAAAAGCAGCATGTTCAGCTTTAACTCAGCATCTTTCAAAAGCATCCGATCATGATTTCTTGTTTTTCTGAGGATCATGTCTGGGGACTGGGCAGGCACTGTGTGACCAAGTGCCCAACAGGTGGTGGCCTGGCCTCCACCACCTGGTCCCAGCTGCCAACCCCTCTCCACGGTCTTATCTGGCCACCAACCTTGCACACTTTTCCACTTTCACGTGGGACTAACTGTGGTTCCCTTCCTATCCCGCTGTTGATACTCCTGTACACCTGAACCTGTGGCTTCCTGGACTGAGAATGGCCAGGGGCCCTGTCTGTCCAGTGTCACCTCTCTCTGATGCAGCTGAAGCAACAACTCCTGTCCTGAAGCCCTCTCCACCTGTGTGAGCAGACCCATCTCCCCTGCCTCGCTCTCTGTATCAACTGAAGGGCATCCACCTCTTCATTCACACGTGCTCCCTGCACTGGGCTGTGAGCTTCTCGAGGCAGGAACTGTTGTTTTAATTTACCTTCGGATCCCAGTGTCAACCTCATGTTTAGGGTTTCAACAGGTATCTGTGAAGCCCGGTAGCTTCCATTCCTCTGAAAATGAGGTACCTGTCAACCTTTTCAAGGGATGGATCTCGCGACCTTCACAAGGCCTTCCATTAAGACGTGCTTCTTCCTTCTCCAGGGATGAAGAACAGAAGCACAAAGCCGCCCCAGCAAGGTTTGCTCTCTAGCCCTGTGACTGGCTCTCTGGCCACAGTGCAAACCCATGAGTTTCCATTACTGAAATCACAAGGTTAAATTCAGGCTTGCCAAACTACAATAGTGAGAATATGAAAAGAAATAACTTATGAGAGTGGGAGAGGACAGTTTTTCATAAGAAAGGTCTACAGGAATGGAGATTATCCAGTGTTATCACCAGCAGAGTTACGGTTGCATTTTGTGGTTTGAGAACTGTTGAATCCTAGGTTGTATTCCTGTCATGACCGAGTCAGAAACGGAGGCTGCCATGGGGGAGGCACACTGCAATGCATCATTAGATGACTGCGGAGGGCCCAAAGGTGCCTCACTGGACTTTCCAGCTAAAGAATGCTGGGAAAATCAAGTTTCCAAGCTGTGTTTAGTCATTATAAATAAATGTAACGAGACAGTCTGTATCACAGGGAACCTCCAACCAATGGTCACCTCACAGGGAGTTTTTTGTTGGCTAGAGAAGCCGTAGGTGAAAGTAGATAGTCTTTAGAAGTTTGTCTCTTCCACTTTCCTTCTTTATTTTCCAGCATCCTGGAGCCTACACCCTAAAGTTCACAACATTAAAATTTCCATATTTCGGTACTCTCATCTTAGTAAAGAGAGCAACAAATGATTAATTTATCCTAAGGCATCTCTGATTAGTATTAGCTTAACAGGCTACAATTCCCAGGGAAAATCTCACATTTTAAAAGAGAATATCTGAACATTTCATACATGTATTATTTGGGAGAAGTAAAATGGATTTTTCTTTCTTTCTTTTTTTTTTTTTTTTGTGCTGGGGATTGAATCCAGGGCCTTGTGCATGGGAGGCAAGCACTCTACCAACTGAGCTATATCCCTAGCCCAATAAAATAGATTTCTTTAGAAATATTCTTATAGCAGCCAATCTTTAGAATTAGAAAGAACTTAAGGAAGCAGTGAATACCTTTACTTTGGTAAGAAACCCAGAATGGCTGGGAGTAGGGACAACAAATAACAGTTTAATAGTTGAACACTGTGAATTTCTGTGACGATTCCAAAGGTAAAATGCAAACATTTTTCTCAATGCAGAAGCCAGCAGGTTAAGCTAAAGTTACTAGCAATTGAATTTAGCAATAAAAATATTTTAAATATTTTTTTGTTTGGTATCAGGGATTGAACCTGCGGGGTGCTCAATAACTGAGCCACATCCCCAGCCCTTTTTATTTTGAGACCAGGTCTAATTAAGCTGCTTAGGGCCTTGCAAAACTGATGAGGCTAGCTTTGAACTTGTGATGCTCCTACCTTAGCCTCCAGAGTGGCAAGGATTATGGACATGTGCCATTGCACCCAGTTATTTTCAATATTTATACTGTTTCAAATATTTTCTAAACATAGGGTGTATTTTTCTTTTTTTGGGGTATTGGGGATTGAACTCAAGGGCGCTCAACCACTGAGCCACATCCCCAGCCCTATTTTGTATTTTACTGAGAGACAGGGTTCCACTGAGTTGCTTAGTGCCTCACTGTTAGAAAAAACTTACCAGTAAACCTTTGACTTTTGTGTGTCTGTGGTGATGGGGATCAAACCTAGAGCTTTGTTCGTGCTAGGCAAGTGCTCTGCCACTGAGCCACACCTCAGCCCAAACATTTGACTTTTTTTTTTTTTGTATTGGGAATTGAACCCAGGGGTGCTCAACCACTGAGTCATATCTCCAGTCCTTTTTTATTTTTCATTTTGAAACAGGGTCTCATAAGTTGCTGAAGCTGGCCTTTAACTTGTGGTCCTCCTGCCTTGGCCTCCCAAGACGCTGGAATTATAGGTGTGTGCCACTGTGCCTGGCTTGACAGTTGACTACTATGATAGGATGTTCCCTCACAATTCTTTTCACTGGAGGACAGATCTATAGCTGAACCTATTGGAACAGACTAATGACAGCCACCTCAGGTTTAACTCTTCAACTGTCAGAGAGGCCATCAATTTCTAAGGGCAACCTGATATTGGAACAGGACAGTTAGTAAACATTCAGTTATAAGCTACTGTTTAATAGGTGTAGGATTTTGGTTCTACAAGATGAAGATAGATTCATGGATGTGTGGTACAATGTGAATGTTTTTAAAACATTAAAAACTATTTAAAAACTTTAAGACAGAAAATCTTATGTATATTTTACGGAAATTAAAAATCAGTTCTAAGCCAAGCTGTGCTTTTTAAAATTTCCATAAATGAAAATTTGTAGACGTTTATTTATTTGTGAGAAATAATATGTCTGATTCTGATGCTTAAAAACATTCATAGCCGCCTAGGTACAGGAATATCCATTTTTGAGGCAGGAGTGTTGCTTTTATTCTCACCCAAAGCATGATGATTTCCTTTGCCATGGATGAAGACAGAAATTAAAATCTCTGACTGTGGCATTACCAGGAAATTGTATAACTGGCAAATCTACCTAGTGGAATAGTTTTACTTTTTACCTTTGGCTAAAGCAACACAGTTGGAGATCTTCCATCATTCTCAACAGTTATGTAAAAGAAAATAACAAATGATAATGGTGTACCCTGGCATCATGAACCTTGGTACAATTTTATACCATCCTCAGTATAATGTGCCATTAGTTCAGAGGCCTGAGGAAATGCACCAGAAATGAACCTAAACTCTACCACAAGCAGTGTTTCTAGAAGCCATATTAATCCCATAGAACCCCAGTTTTGAGTAACTTCTCTTTTTCATATTCACGCTCTTCCAACTCACTGCCATTCACTCCAGCCCTTAGGTGTTCATTTCCTAACTTAAACTATTTTTCGGGGGGTGGTGGGAGTGGATGCTGGGGATTGAACCTAGATAAGCACCTTACCACTGAGCCACATCCCCACCCCCTAACACTATCTTTTATTTGGCTAGAAATAACTCATCTAGTCCATCACTAGTAGAGTTAGGACATCTAAAAATGCTGGGGAGTTCTTCACTCCACAGCTAAAGAATGGAGGTGATAATGAATTCTAGGAGGGCACTCTTGGAGACGGGAAAGCCTTACCTTGTTTGCTCCAAGGGCTGCTGAAAAAGACTACCACGATACATAGAAAAGAGCTACTAGGTAGCCCTCCCAAATTTCCTAGGGGTTCCAATTTTTAGATAATAAGAACAAAGCAAGCAGTATTCTCCTTGGCCAGCAGCATAATATTATTGTCAATAGAACAGGCAGCAAATAAACAGGCAACTGAGGATTCCACAATGCCACATGCAGTATTTGTTTTGTTTAGTCCAATCATACATAACAGGAAAATAAAAACTTTATTAATAAATTCAGAAACAAATAATGTTTTACTGAGTTAAATAATGTTTACTGGAAAATTAGATATATTGCTCCTTTCATTTTTAAAATAATGAAGGAACACATATCAAGGAAATTGGATTATGATATAATTAAATTCTCAAACTGATTATACTCTTTCAAAAGTTTTTATCAGAAAACATGTTTACAAAATTAACTTTTTAAAATAAAACTTTTAATGGAGATTTTAGTGTTCAGCTTTTATTCTGGTTTATTATAGTAAATGCAGAATGAGTTGAAATAAGAGGAAAAATTTATGGGCATATCTGAATTCATCTGAGAACTGCATGTTTTAGCTCTGTCCTAAGTGCTTCAGAATATAACTATAAACCACTACCAAAGAAGTTATACAACTGTATTGTAACATTTATGCTATGTAAATAAATAAACTTTAATAATTTAATTATGTAGGCTGGACCAATAGAATACAAATAACAAGCAGGTACGTGAGCCTCTGAGACACCCAGTATGGTGGGCACACTGACTTGGATTTGAATCTTGCTTCTGCCATTTACTGGCTGCCTGTTTCTGAGCAAGTTATTTAAATTTTCTATGCCTTAATTTCCTATTCTGTAAAATGGAGATAATAGTATCCACACCTCATAGGGTGGTTAAGAGACATAAATGTATTATTTGTAATAAAAGTGTGTGGCACATAAGGGTACAGAAGCATTTATTAAGTAAATAGAAAATAGAAAATTCCATGGATACACTGTCTCCATAGTAGTGTTTCATGCCCTATCAATGTAGAATAGTTGGAAAAGCAATGGTTTGGCTATTTTAAGCATTCACAAAGGCAGCAGGTAAGAGTAAAGAGGTATAGTTTAGGAAGCAAAGCCATTCTCCACGGGCGAAGGCATGGGGAAGAGGGACAAAGGGTAAAAGCCAACCTATGGGAGACTGACTGGAAATCGAAGAGCTGGAATCAGAGCGCTTTATTTTACTCCCAGGATGGTGAACTAGAATAAAAAATATGTAAACACAAAGAAACAGAGACAGAGCTGGAAATGCAGAAACTAGTCAAGAAAGACAAACTGGCAGGCAGTGGGGGAGACTCTACATACCCACATGCAGCTCTGCTAACAGGAAAAAGGAAAGGATGTAGCTGAGCAGGATTTGGCAACTGGGATTTGGTCATTTTTCCCCTTTGCTGCTCATTTGACAGCTTTCTTTCACTTTGGGCCGGTGAGCCAGCCTTTTCAACAGGAAGACACCCCATGGTCTTAGGCGACCATCTGTCTTAGAAGTGTCTGTGTTATTGGTAGGTGTCCTTTAACCACCCTCCTGGTCAAGGGGCTTACCAATTCTTCCCTGTATGGGAAGGGCCCAGCACTCTTCCTGAGTGGCAGCCACAGGAGTTACAGACGGGATCTAGGCTCTAAGATACAGGAACCCAAAGGGCTAAAAGGCTCTGTGCTAGGCTGGGGTTAATGTAACACTCCAAACTGGATCGTTCAGATGACATCATTGAAGTCTTAATTCTCATTCCTGCATTCTCCCTGACAACATCAACCTCTCTAGCTTTTTTCCCCTAGCACCAGAGTTCTAATCTGTGGTAGGTGGGACAAGGACTAGGCAGCGTGACAAAACAAAAAACAAAGACCCACCAACACTTCTGTAAGCATGAAAGATTATCAGTGTGGCCCTATCTAACATCCTAACATGTACCTCACACTCAGGATGCTTCCTTACCTCGGCAGGGATCATTTTTCACTAAAAATTCATCCAAGGCCATCCATCCTCCGCCAACCCGGACCATTACTGTGCTGCGCAGAATACGGACCAGCCGCAACTGCTGAGAATCCCCAAACTGTAGAATCAAGGGAAAATTTAATGAGTATGCCTTAAAATGGATCTATACTTTTTCCCCTTAAGCAGACTGTATTCAGATGGAATGACAATGTGATAGTTTTGGGAGAAATTTAAGCTCTATTTTGCATTTTTCACAAGAGGATTAACAAAAAAGAAAGCAGAAACATCAAGCTACAGGCCCATGCCTTGAAGTACTTTCCACTGGGGTAGAGTTTGCTCCTCCTGGTCACACCCCTGCACCAAAAGGAGAGGGGGAAGATAGACAAATGTTCTACCCCTTTGATTCTCTTAAAGATTCTGCCCAAATTAGTGCCTACATTCTGTTATGCAAATTTGTTTTCCTAAAAGAAAGGGGGTGGATATCAACTTCTGAATACAGTGTGCTCAAAAGTTAAATGGAAAACATCAAATTCTATGTCAAGCCATAAGGAAACCCTTGCAAAGCATCATTATTACAAGCTTGGAAGAAAAACAGACTTCTTGCATCTGATTTTCAGATGTAAACCCTAAGTATTCTATAATTGCAATGTCACCAGCAGAAAAGGTTTCCTCAAACTACCAAATGATCAGAAAGCATTTATTTTCAAATTTAGTTGAAGAAATAAAAATTTTAATTGCCCATAATTCTAAACAGTATTCAAGAATTATTCTGGACCTTGGAACAAGCATGATCTTCTAGTATTTATTTTTTCCTTTTGTTCTAATGTTCCTACTCTCTATCTTGCAATCTGGAGTTTCCCATTATATAACCAGTCCTCTTCCCAAAATGAAGTAAGAGGTAACAAAAGAGAAGCATGCTGAGATTCCAAAACAAACATTGAACATTTGGTTAAAGAAACTGAATTCCTAAAGTTATTTAATTCAAGGAGGATGTTCCCAGGGGTGTGAAGAAGGGACTATTTAATCATAGAATCAGAATTTTCAAAGTTATAAAGAAGAATAACTTTGAAACAAGGCAGAAAAATGGAAAAGGTGAGAAAGGATGATTGAGAAGGACAATACAACCATCCTCCCTCATTTATAAATTAGTGGTAGTTCTCCTTATTTCTCAGCAGCTCTGACTCAAATACACTATTGATATAGGGAAGGAGACTGAAAAATCTTGTCCCTTCCTTCCCAGCCATTTACTTTGAATATACATAGTCCTATTATATTTTTTTTTCATAGTTCTAAAAATTTCATACAAGTGACTACAGCAATAGCATGGTGGGGCAAAAGCAGCACTCCTCTCAGCTATGAGTGAGGACATGCCCTGTCCTGGAGGGCAGCTGCCCCCTTCCGTGTAGGAAGATTGTTCTGGGAGGCAGCTAGGTCCACCAGATAAAGGACAGTGACCCCTAAGTCACTGTCTGGGATTTCTCTGTATAGGTGAAGAAAAAGTAATATGCACCTGTATGTCTTTTAGAGTGAACAGGAAGGCACTCAGAGGACTTAATTCTTTGAATACTATGTCCCAGAGTTTACTACTCCATTTATCTCATGGTTGGCTTCCCTTTAATTTCTTTTTTTTTTTTTTTTCTTTTTTTTTGGAACCAGGGATTGAACTCAGGGACACTCCACCACTGAGCCACATCCCCAGCCCTATTTTGTATTTTATTTAGAGACAGGGTCTCACTGAGTTGCTAAGGGCCTCGCTAAGTTGCTGAGGCTGGCTTTGAACTCGCGATCCTCCTGCCTCAGCCTCCCAAGTCGCTTGGATTACAGGCGTGTGCCACCACGCCCGGCTCCCTTTAATTTCTTACTGAAGCTCTATTAGAAAGATTCTCACTTCTTTCTGCTGAGCTCTGGGAAAAGAAAGCTTAATCCAAGGTAAGGACCCCAGTAGGTGGGGAAGTTGAGGCTAGAGTAACAAGTAGTAGGAGTTACAGCATCTCTAAAAATGGGAACCTACAGAATAGGGTTGTTAGGCTGAGAACTCAGAATCAGAGTCCTGTAGGCCAGTAACCACTGTTTCCTTCTCTCACAGGGAACTGGGTTCTTAACATGGCTTGACATTTGCTGCATGACAGTGACATGTGCTCTTTGAAGTCTCCAGCACCTTGTATATAAAATAATTTTATGAGTCTATTCAAAGCACTAGAATGATTCATCTGACCCTCTTTTAGTCAATAAAGCAGTGGAGGAGGGCAGCAGTGCCCCTTTGAAGAGGCCCTAGTACCTGAATGGTCACCAGGAAGAAGGCAGACTGGGCGCTCTACTGCAGGGATTTAGTAAAGCCACTTGACTGTTCTCATCTTCAGTTTATTTCTATCCCACTCTTGCCACTGGCCCAGAACATTACTACAGTTAGTGATTATTGCAGTACCTGGAATTCAGCATTGACTGAAGACCTCAAATAAACTCTTAGTGTTTCTAATTTCACATCAGAGAGACAGATTTTACTCATGCAACTTTCTTTGACATTTGAAGACATAGAACTCAAGAGCCCTCAAAAAGATCTGAAAGGTTAGAGTTACCAAGCGGAGTCAAAGCATCCAATCTTTTATACAAGCCTAATTTGATCTCATTAGCTTTTGGCTGGTTGGCCATAATTGGCAAACTTCAGGCTATAGTCAATTATTTCTACACTAGACTTCTCAGGAACCTTATAATTATAAAATTAAGTGTAAGTAATTATAAATATTATTGAAGTATTTATACAGATAGTACTAAAGCACTAAGACTTTTTGACTTAGTATACATTATAAAACTTGTGCTGTCAAAAGATGACAAAAATCAGGAAGAACTGTGCTATGACTTCCAATATAGAAGTACAAGAGTAGGCTCATCTTACAAGTAAAATGGATGGATACCACAGTCATTTCCCAAGTCATAGCACTTTTAACTCAATGCAGCATATCATCTTTAACCAATCTAAGTTTGAAAATAATTTTTTATCCTTTAAAAAAAAAAAAAAAAAAAAAAAAGAACGAATGTACTTTGATCCTTTTGCAACTGAGATAGCTTTACAATACTGGCCCTGTTAGCAGTTTCTCCACTTGGTAAGACAACCAGATGTGACCCAGGCATGCTTCAGATTATGTCCTCTCCCCACAGCAAAGAACAGGCATTATCAGCTACACAGACCATATCCAATGAGGAGAACGTTGCAAGGCACACTGTACCTGATTGCCGAGGAAGAACTACAGACAATAAGAGTAAAGGATGGAGGAAAAAAAAGAGAACATTTTGTCAAATTAACACTAAGGAATGAAATCATATCATCATGTTACCAGTATTTTGAAAATACACTGACTGTACTCTTACTGAACTCCTGCCATAGGGTCATGATTTTACAAATTAAGAAGCCCTAACCTTTCGCTTTGTTGCTCTTGTTAACTCATTTCTCTCAGAAGTTATTAAAAACAAGAAAACAAAACCTAACAAGTAAGCATAGGATTACTTGGAGCTCTAACTAAATGCCCTGGGTTGGATTCAAGGCAGAGTCACTCAATGATCCTCAGCTAATAGCAGCCTGGTGTGGATTTAGCATAGTCTGAGGACATTTTTGAGGCACTAATGAAACCTGGATTTTTCTGTGTTTCAATCAAGCACAATCATCTACATCCTCTTTGCCAAACACAGATTTTTCTTAGGACTTTGGGACTCCCAACAAACTGCTAAATATATTTTAGGAGCCCTGTTTTGGATTCTATCTATGGCCCTGACCCTGGTCCCAAAGAAACTAAAATACAAGTGTAGCTTACTATTATGGCCACATCTAGTCTCCCGAGGGTGACCAGACCCCATCTGTAGCCCAGCTCAGAGGAGGCACAGCCTCTGTTTTGGGCCTTGACACAGTTACTCCAGTTCTCTAAAGGCCTGGGAGCTGCTCAGGCTCATGACAACTGCCTTTTTGGGGTGAATAATCAGTCAGTAGATACAAATGTTTCCAAAGGTGTCTTCATAGCTATCTAAGGACTTTGGTTAGCAGTGTGATGAAGATTTTTAAATGTTTACTATCTTGTCAAATACAAGTTACTGTCAATCTAGATATGATAAGCTCAACATCTGACATTTGACCTTTAGAGGTGAGGGCCAGACAGGGACCACATCTCAAGGCCATGGGCTTTGGGCCTCCAGGCACCAGAAGATGGGACCACCCAGTCTGCTGTGTGTCAGTTTCTTATACCAACAAGGGCCACATGTGAGGAAACAACCACCACAGAGGACAGGTTCTTCTCTTCCTTACCCGGTATTTATTCTCTCCAATCTGTTCCACCTGAAACCTTTTTGCACACTTGCACTGCGCCACTTGTCTTGTGACCTATTGGTTGTGAACAATGACAAAAATAAATCATGATGGGTGGAATGAGATTTCCTAGTCAGAGAAATAAAGACCCCCTTTTTTAACATGTAAACAGAGAAACCACACATTGTTTTTTAGGCATTTCAGGATTTTGACATATGCATTTATCTTCTAATCCAAATTAATCCACACTGCTCTTACTGAATAAGATAATAGAGACATTGAGAAAGACAGACTAGAAAGAATTCCCAAGTAGCTACACAACATGTTCTTCATCCTGCTTCAGAATTCCTTTAGAGGAAAGTGCTAATAAGTATGCATCAAAATCAAATGATCAATAAAGCAGATTATGAACTGATTTGAGTTTCAACCTGAATCTGAAATTCCCCAGAAGTAAATCACGTTGTGTCCCAGGGCTACTCCCAAGACCTGTGTCACTGTCCCTCCTTTCCCAAGATCTGTTATCAAAGGACCCTGGGATCTCTGAAGAATTTGCTATTTTTTTTTAATTTTTTTTTTTTTAGATGTTGACAGACCTTTATTTTTTATTCATTTACTTGTATATGGTGCTGAGAATCGAACCCAGTGCCTCACACTTGCTAGGCAAGCGCTCTACCACTGAGCTACAACCCCAGCCCAGAATTTGCTATTTTCAACATAATTAACTGTCTAGTTTTTAACTATGTTAAAATTAGTTTTTAATTATGTTAAAAACTAGACAGAGTTTGGTGGGTACACACCATCTTAAGCATTACAATTCACCCCTTGAATGCTAGCTACATTTGAAGACCACATTCCAGGGGGTTCAGGGCTGAGATGAATCCATCCTAAGTGCCATGGTACCTATAAACCAGGATGAGTGTGGTTCTCTTAAAGATTCTGTGTGGACTTGACAGCACCACAGACATGAGCACTGGAGTCATTCATCTATGTTGAGTTAGAGCTCAGCTGCCAGACACCCTTTGGGGCTTTCTAAAACACTACCCAAAAGTTGATCCCAAAACAGAACTCCAAATAATTACCTCCCCACAAACAAGTCAAAAGGCTGACATGATAACTGTATCCAACCAAATTCAACATAGTATAAGTCTATGGTTAAAAATGCTTTGAAAAGACAGTCATTCCCCATACCTCATCTTCAATTTTATCTGCATCAGTTGTTGGTCGATAAGCGTCCTTGTTGGGATGAAGAGCAGCCACAAATTCATAGTAGTCAATATAGCCATCCCCATCCCGGTCAAAAATGTCAGCCACAGCAGTCATTTCTAACTTAGTGGTAGGGAACTCTGAAGAAAAGGAATCAGTTTGAAGCACTGAGAGAACTTACTTGGTTGGCTGGCAATTATATATATTTGTTTTTTTTGTTTATTTGGTACTGGGGATTGAACCCAGGGGCACTCCACCACTGAGCCACATCCCCAGCCCTATTTTGTATTTTATTTAGAGACAGGGTCTCACTGAGTTTCTTAGGGCCTCACTAAATTGCTGAGGCTGGCTTTGAACTCGCAATCCTCCTGCCTCAGCCTCCCAAGTGCTGGAATTACAGGCGTGTGCCACTGCGCCTAGTCAATTATATGTATTTGAAAGAAAAGAAAATACAAAGATTAAAAAAAAAAAAAAACCCACTTTGTAAAGATTAAAAAAAAAATCACTAAAAAATATAGCATCTAGTGGTTAGCACAGTTAAGACTTTGGAATTTCAGTGTATAGCCTTTCCCATTCCCTACAGAATTAAAATACTAAAGTAATATTTTAGATATGCCAAAAGGCATAAAGTATCACAATTACCCATACACCTACCACATAAGAATTATCCACTCTACAATTATTGGATGTTTAGATGAGTCACTATTTCAGAATAATTCAATTTTGAGTTAAGTTTTTTTCTACACTGAGATTATTGATTTCATTCACAGGGAAATGTGAACATTCAGAGTAGTCAGAGTGATTTATCAAAATATAAATCAGATTATATTGTTTCTCAGCAAAAATCCTGATGGCTTCCACTGAACTGGCAATCTCTGGAATGATATTTTGAACTCTTCACTATTGCTTACCTACATTAACTGACTGCTGCCTCCTTCCAACTTCACCCCTTTCTTCCTAGGCTGTAACACACCAGCTATGTCAGCCTTTCCATTACTAGGAAGTGCCACATTTGTTCCCACTTCAGTACTCTGTGCCTTCTATTCCCTCTACCCTAGCTCCTCCCACAAATCCTAACATGATTGGATCCTTCTCATCACTGAGATCTCAGCTCAAATATCACCTGCACAGATAGGGCTTCCTGGACCTCCTCACTTGAAGTTAAATAGCTTGAGAAGTGCTTTGTGATCTTGGCAAGTTACTTAGCTGCTTTATGCCTGAACTATGTATTATGCGAACATGTCATAAGTATAATAGAGGGGTTGAAACTGTTTTTGTAAAAAACATTTTTTTGTTGTTTGTGATTCTGTGGAGTGAACCCAGGGGAACTCTAACATTAAGCTATTTCCCAACCCTTTTTATTTACTCTATAAAATTTTGAGACACGGTCTCACTATGGCCCCCAGGTTGTACTCCCACCAGAGATCCTCCTGCCTCAGTCTCCTAAATTGTAGGGTATCATCATGCTTGACTTATGAAGAACTTCCAAAGTTTTTAAAAAATGTCTTACTTAGAACCTCATAATTCACAAAAGTTAGCTTCTTAGTTATACCTCAAATGTTTTTTGCTTGCCCCAAGATATCAAACAAGATACATAGATAATAGATATCTGCTTATATCTCTCCATATATATATGTTTAATTTCCAGTGAAATGAGATTCTTCTCTCCATCAAAACAACAGATGACTTTTAGCAGGCAGTTACATTACTTCTTCCCCAAGATACACTTTTACTTCAGAGAGACTTGCAGAATATCACAACTTCTATAAAGTAAATATAAGAAATCCAGATGTGACATGTATTTGGAATTATAACTCACTGGATGCTAAAATGCCATCAATAAACTCCTGACGTGTTATCTTCCCATCCTGGTCTTTGTCGATGCGCCGGAAGAAGTCCATTACCCGAGATTTTTTGTGATTCATCCAACGCATATATTTTTTCCTCCAAACATCAAAGTCAAAGTTGGCAAATTCCTTCAACTAGACAGAAATCAGAGGTGTCAATAAGACCTATTATTTATGGTCTTCAAAGTTTCCCAGAGTTATCGAAATTCTCACATACTGAGTGAAGCCATGCAGGCCTTCCGGGAGCACTGACAATGCTATCTACATCTTGTCTCATGTGAAGGCACAATCTGGTTCCTTCAATAAAGCCATGATTATTTACATGAGCTGGAGTATAATGGGGGTAGCAGGAGAAACAGTAACTGAAAAACCACCACAGAAAATACAGAGCACAAACAACAAGAATGGGTGGAACCAGCTTTGCTTTCCCTTTGTACTTTTCAAGGACCACCCTCTTTAGTAGTAAGGGAGTGGATTCTACCCCAAAGGTAGACCCCTCACTTACATTGTTTTGAAAGATACGATGATCACACACAGGACTCACATCAGGAGACTCCTGTTTCCCACTATTTTCTGAGACTTGTATGAGGAAATCTGAGTTCTAGACAGAAGCAGGAGGAACCCAATCCCCCACATGTGTATCTTTGGAATGGCACCAGAAGGAACAAACTGCCCACTTGACGTTTATGTTAAATGTTTGGCCTTAGTGGAAAATAGCAGGCCTGTGTGGTGGGCAGGGTGATTTTCAGTTACTTGGATTATGTCAGTGATTCACACTCAGAATGACATAAAAGTGTAGCAGTTTTCCCTTGGTCTTTCAAACTCCAAAGTTGGAAGGAATGGGAGAAAAAAGTGCCAAGAACCAAATATGCTTAAGACTCAACTGACCTACGGGAAATAACAACATCAACAAAAAAAAACACAGAACACTCACTTCCAGGCATAGCTGCTTTGAGATGCACAAATAAAAAAATATAAAATATATTAGAGGCTTGTTTTTAAAAACTAGGAAGTGCAGTACTATATATTTTTATACTGGGTAATGACAGTTGAAAACTGATTTGCTTTTTCATGATCTAGTGAAAACCAACAGAGTAACAAAATTTTAAAAATTACTAATAATTCATAATGGGTAGTATATATAACTTTACATGAAGGGCTCAATTCTTTAAGCTGCACATCTGGAGATAACTGGTTAAGGCGATGTTCCTGGTTCTCAACCACAGCAAGGTACCCAGAAGAATCAGGCTGGACTGTGGAATTGCTTTCCACAACCAGATGCTACAGTCTCCTCTGCTGCATGAGTGGTTTTCTCATGAATGGGTTTTCTCATTCAGGAGCTTGAAAGGAGTACTGGCTTATTTTGGGTCTAATTCTACTTCTTTTTTAGTTTTTATTTTTGATGGTACCAGGGACTGAACCAAGGGGAACTTAATCACTGAGCTACATCCCCAGCCCATTTTATTTTTTGAGATGGGGTCTTGCTAAGTGCTGAGGGCCTTACTAGATTGATGGGATTACAGGTGTGTGCTGAGGCCTTGGAAGGACTTTTTAAATAACAGAATCACATAAGGGACACTGAGTGGAGCATTACCTCTTCTAGTCTATCCAAGGCATCATTCAGCTTCCGCTGGCGCTCCAGGGCTAGCAACCACACCTGCTGCCAGCGGGCAGAGAGCTGGTTGATTCGTGGATTTTTTGCTTCAGATTGTGAGAGGATTGGCATGGGAGGAGGTGTAGGTTGACTTAAGGATTTCCCTAAAAGGAAAAATAACCACAAGATTAGAAGAGCTGGTTTTGTCAGTTCAAAAACAGAAACAGCTATGAATGTAAGATGCTATCCAGTTGGTAATGGAAAAAAGAAACATGGAATTTGGCAACATGAATGCATACTAATTCCAAAACTACTGATCCTCCTCTCAGCCAACAGGTACTTACCTGTTTCCCATGTATCTCCAACCAAGTCTATGGTCCATAGTGGACTGAGGACATATCAACTCAATGAAAAAAGCAGTTGGATTCTATAGGAGTTTATTTATGTTATAATTAAATTAGCATAAACCAAATGTGAACAGCTAGCACTAGGGGCTGAAACAACGGAAAGGCCACCGCCAAAGAACAGGCTCTACCATCTTGTTATTGTACACTAACCCAAGAAAATAGAATATGTCTACTAAGTAAGAAAAACAAGTTTAAGCTGGGCGTGGTGGCGCACGCCTGTAATCCAAGCGACTTGGGAGGCTGAGTCAGGAGGATCGCGGAGTTCAAAGCCAGCCTCAGCAACTTAGTGAGGCCCTAAGCAACTCAGTGAGACCCTGTCTCTAAACAAAATACAAAATAGGGCTGGGGATGTGGCTCAGTGGCCAAGTGTCCCTGAGTTCAATCCCTGGTTCAAAAAAAAAAAACAACAAGTTTAAAAAACCAGATTTGGTTAAAACCCAAAATAGTTTTGAAAACCAAAAAGTAATTCTTTTGATAAATGCTTAGAAAATGCTCATCTTCAAATAACAGGAAGGAAGCATCCTAAAACAGTGGGCTGGAAACATACTACTACCACTGCGGGATTTCTCCATGAAAGGACCATGGGTAGGCTCTATATTCTTCCTTTTGTATGTCTTGGTAACCCGGTCCACATCAGGCTGTTTGCGTGTCATTTCCTCCATAAATGTCTGTTAAATACAAAAAATACAAAAAATAGTTGTGCGTTTTCTTGGTCCAAAAGGGCAACAGGCAGCTTCTCATTAACAAATTCTTACTAACAAAGGCCAAAGCTCATGGCAGACTGCCCAAGTGCCAGCCTTTGCATACTCTCATTCTACTTAAAAAATTTAGCAAGGTACTTTATCAGGGGCTATAAAGACCTGAAAGAGGAAGACATGGTCTGATTTTGAGTAGCTCACAACTAATGATGAAAGTGAAGAATTCAGAGCACTAAATGACATATAGGAGTCCAGGAAGATGAAGGATGAGTAAGTCAGACTGAGGTGGCAAGGAGAAATTGCCTAAAGGTTGGGGCCTGAGCTGAGTTATTGAGGAAAGAAGAATCAGTCAAAGAATGAGAAAGGTGGTTCAGGTGGAGGGCACAGCCTGGGCAGAGCTAGGGGAGTCTGGAAGGGTTGTAAACTGGGATCCTTCCACTTATTGGCTGAGCAGAGAAGCAATGAGAGGACTGGCAAGAGGTGGGGCTAGAGAGGAAAGCAGGACAAAGGCCAAGAAACGCCTGATGTCAGGCTAAAGGATGGAATTTTATTCTGGGAGCAATGGGAGACATCTGAAAGACTTTGATCCAGGTGACATAATCAAATCTACTCTAGAGCTATCATCCTGTCTTCACTGTAGAAGGTAGAATGATGGGGAAGTGGGGGTAGGGAGTGACTAGTAGTAGGGAGACAGGTTAGGAAATCATTGTAGTAATTGAGGCAAAACATGGTGAGGACCTTAGTTATGGCAGGAAAGACAGAATCAAGAGATATTCTAGAATCAGGACAGATAAGACTTAGTAAAAGGCTAGATGTAGCGAGCAGAGGAATGGAAAGAGTTCCAAATCCATCACTGGCTTCTATGTTGGGGGACTGGGTGAATGAACAAAGAGGAAGCAGGTTTTGGGAGGGGTGGGGTTAGGCAAGGAGACAAATATAAAATGTAGTTTCAGAGCTGCCTCTAGTTTACCATATGTCTGTACTTCAGGAGGCAATGATGCTGAAGATGAAAAAAAAAAAGAGGCAGGCGTCCTTGGCTTATAGGTGATGTCTAAAACTGCTGGTCTAGATAAAATAAGCAGCGTGAGAAGAGCACCAAGAAGAGCACTTAAGGAACATCAAGATTAATAAGCAGGAGTAGGAACCAGTTAAGATGACTTGAAGGAATGGTTAGGAAGAGCCAAATAAGCCACATGTTAAGACAAGGACTGAAAAGCATCCAATTGACTTAGCCAGTAAGATGTGCCTAGAACTGGGTCAGTGGTCTAATGGGGTGGGAGCCAGACCACAGGGGCTGGTGGAGTGAATGGGAACCAAGGAAAGAAGGTGGGGAAGTAGTAGTTTGGTTGGAGAATCAAACAGGTAACAATGGTGCCAACATGACAGGAATGTTTCTAGAGTCTTTGGAGCGAAAGTAAACACAAAAACAGCTTGAAGACACAGGGATGACCTTGAAGCCAGCAGGGGAAGTGAGGAAGGTAAGCTACATAGAAGTATTGGGAGCTCCTACTTGCTAGGGTAGTTATTCATATTAACTAACAAGATCATATTGACTAAGAGTACAACTAAGCAAGAACCATGCTTGCATTCAGTCTAACTTATCATGGTTATAAACCTTATTTGCCTCCTAAAGATGTATTATGAACATAGCTCAACTGAGCTTTCCTTCTTTTTGTTTGGTCTTACATATCAGCACCTCCTTTCTGGCAGGAGTTCCTTCCAAATCCAGGTATAACAGGGATAGGCCACTGGGTCCTTGGCTGCAATGAAGGCCAGACAGACTTCTAAGCTGGCCCCCAAGAATCCCACTGCTGGTATACATGCCCTGTGTAATTCCCTCCCTATGAGCGTGGACAACACCTGTGAAAATGATGGACTAGTCATCATTTCATTTCATTATGTAAGACTCTACAAGGGAAAAGTTTATCCTGTTGGCTTTAAAAACACAATGAGGGCAGCCTCTAGATGCTGAAAGCCAACAAGAAAATGGACACCTCAGTTCTATAACTGCAAGGAAGTGAATTCTGCCAACACCTGAATGAGCATGGAAGAGGATCTCAGACTCCAGATGAGAAATGTAGTACTGGCTGATACCTCGATTTCAGTCTGGTGAGACCCCAAGAAGAAGATATAGCTAACACAAGTCTAGATTCTCAATCCACAGAAACTGTGAGGTAAGACTTGTTCTAAGCTGCTAAGTTTGTGGAAATATGTGAAGCAGCAATTAAAAAGTGAATGCAAAGGGCAAAGGAAATGGGCTCCATGACTGCACAGACTATGCCAGTGAGGTAAGATACCTGATGCTCAGCAATAAGGGCTTTAACTCGGTCGATGTTCTGAGGGACTGGTTCCTGATCTCGCTGGATAAGAGTGGTCTCAGCCCACTGGATCCACGCCAGAAGTTCTTCTAGGAGCTCAGCATTAGCCACCAGTTCTGACAGGGCTGTTTCCAGGCGCTGTTGGTGCTGCTTAGCCCATGTCAGGACCTGTGGAGAGAAGGAAACCACAGCCTCTATTTGTCAAACAACTCCTTTTGTCCCAAAGCGTCTTTTCATCTTTTCTGCAAAATGACTGTTCAGGGGAGAGACCATGCATGCCACTTAAGAGGCTCCTCTCTTACCCCAGTGAGAAAACTTGCTAAGAGCTGGGATAGGCAATCAGTTTTCCTGAAACTGGGTATCCAGATTGGGTATCCAGATCTACTACCCAATATTAAATACAGGACTTCTCAGCAAAGAGGAAGCAACACATTGTCTCCATCAGAAGGCACTAACAAGTGCATCATTACATCAGCACTATTCTTCCAGATTGCTGCACATTGCCAAGAAATCTTTACTAAAAGGTTAATTTTTGTTGAGATATTCACATTGAGTGAAAGACTACTTATATAAGGGAAAAAGAAAGCTCCATAGTACGTTATCACTATCATACCATTTTCTTGGGTGCATGGTGACTCACCTCCTCAAAGCGAGCTCGTATGATGGTGATCCAGTGTTTGATGGTGGTAATGCAATCAGGATGGCAGACAGATAGGATGACTTCTCCCATGGCTACCGCTGCATTAACATCCACTCGCTTTTCTTCCACTTTCTTCATGAATTCCTAGATAAACAAGATTCAAAAATAAAAACTTAAATCTACCCACATGATTAATTAATACTGAGGGGAAAGAAATTTCACTGTATTTTTTTCTGACATGTGGTGACATAGGTTTCTAAAAGCTTGTACGTGTATCTCTGGTCTTTTTTGTTTTTTAAATGATATTGTGGATTGAATCCAGGAGTGTTCTACCACTGAGCTGCATTTCCAGCCCTTTTTTCATTTTGAGACAGGGTCTTGCTAAGTTGTTAAGACCGGCCTGAACTTGCAATCCTCCTGCTTTAGCCTCCTGAGCTGTTGGGATTACAGATATGTGTCACCACACTTGGCGTCTCTGGCCTTTTCTTAATTCAGAATACAAAACTCTTAACATGGTTAGAATGGTCTGACTGCTGCCTTCCTCTTCACCCTCAGAGTGCGTATTCTGTCTCTCGTTCACTCAGCTTCACCCACTTGTCCCTTCATCACACCTGACTACATACTAAATTCATTCTACCCCATGACCTTCAAGCATAGTATTTTATTTTCTTGCCTACTCTTTCTAGTTCTCATCTCAAAGATGTTGGAAGGTGAGAGGTGAGAATAAAAATGACTTGCTCTGTTAGAGATGATAATAAAGACTAAGGACACAGTGGTAAGGTATTTTTCCTGTTCTGAATTAGCTTCTATCTTTTAAAAAGCTTATTTTTTTTCATTTCCACATCTGTGAACATATTTGTTTTGGCAAAACATGAAGAGCTATAAAACAAAACACCCACAAGAAAATACAATGAGAAAAGCAAGATTAAAAATCACGAGAATTAAAAAAAAGAACTATTTCCCACCTCCTTAGGGCAAACTGAGGCCACAGACACTGCATTATACTTTACAGTTTAAACAGTTCTGGGGGATCAGACCAGGACCCATAGCTAGTAGTGTACGTCAAGAAAAGGAGCATGCAGGGAAGAAGAGGAGGAAACAGTTTACCTTTTCTTTATATAATACTATGGCATTTTACTTGTTTACAACTAACATGAATCACTTGTAACAAAATGAATAGTCACTTCCCTCTTCTTCCTACTAAACCAATAAGCTGAAATTTGCAAGCAAATGCAAATTTGTCTTCTTAGTGGTGGGGCAGCTCTCACTGGGTGGGTAGCATAGATCACTGAACTCCAGGGCTGGATTACCTTATGGGTGTCAATGAGAGATTGCAGGGCCTCTGTGTCATCGGGAAGAGCCCCTCGAAAGCGAAGTGTTTGCTCTGCTTCAGAGAGCCACTCCAAAAGCATGTGCACTGTGTCCCGAAACTCCTCTGCCTAAAATTAACAAGCACAGAAGATTGGAACTCTTTCTGCAGCCGAGGTCCTAGTCATTAATGCGCGCCAGGGTTAGGGTATCATAGGCACTTGATGCCTCCATCAGCCTCCACAAAGGTTATCTTTATTTGTAGATCTTTGAAAACCATCTGAATTTGTTATTTCTTTAATACAAATGAGTGTTACAAAGTCCTGTGGAACATTTGGAATATCAATTTTTTTTATGTTCACTTTGGCTGGAATGATCCTATAAAGAAAACTAAAAAGAATCTGTTCAGATTCCTTATCTTGGCCCAGCAAATGCCTCTTACCTGTTTTAAAGCCTGCTCAAGTCGGCTTTGCTTGGAAACAGAGAGTTTACAGACAGTGTCCCAGCGAGTGCTAAGTTCTTGGAGCTGTCCTTTTACCCAAGTGGTGTCGTCTCGACTATTCTCGATTAGTTCTCTACCTGACCGCTTCAAGACCTGAACAGTTCCTGTTCGTTTTCCCAGTTCCTTCTGGAAAACCTAGAAAAGAAGATAGGACAATTAGTTTGTCTGAGAAATGTTTTGAGTCCAAGGAGCAAAACCACTGAGAAAGTAGTTATTCATCTGATGGGGTCTAATCTTTTTTTATGCACAGAGGGAGGAAGAATGATGTGTAAGAAAAGAACCACCAAGCTGGGCGCAGTGGGGCACGCCTGTAATCCCAGCACTTGGGAGGCTGAGACAGGAGGATCACGAGTTCAAAACCAGCCTCAGCAACTTATCAAGGCCCTAAGCAACTCAGTGAGACCCTGTCTCTAAATAAAATACAAAAAAATAGGGCTGGGGATGTGGCTCAGTGGTGGAGTGCCCCTGGGTTCAATCCCCAGTACCAAAAAAAGAAAAGAACCACCAGAAGACATGGCTCTAAATGTCAGTTCAGGTATTTACAAGCTGTGTGACTTTGGATAAGGTGGTTAACTCGAGCCCCAGTTTTATCATCTATGTAATGGAAATAATTATACTAACATTCAGAATTATGGGAGATAAGGAGGAATACAACAGTAGTGCATAGAATCAATTTTATATAATTTCACGGTAGAGATGAATGCTTTGTGGTGAAACAGGAGGATAGTACGGAGCTCAAAATGACAGGTTACACTAAATAGTGGTGTACACGGTATTAGACTTGTTAGGTTCAAAAATGGCTTA